>JAWNOE010000111.1:0-67678 GCA_035046095.1 Drosophila pseudotakahashii | reverse complement strand
AGCTCTAAGGGAGGACGATTTCCCCCATGGGCTTCGGGCATCTGCCCACGGAGTCCAATGCCACCAGTAGACAGAGTTCACTCTGATCTCACGGCACTATAATGTGAGCACTATATTCCCGACGCCGCCAACGACTGCAGCCAAGACCGGAATCCTGAAGATAGTCCTGTTTGCAGTCGATGAACAGCAAACATATCCTGGAAGAGCAGTCCTACTACACCCTCGTCCTAAAGAAGAATTATTTTTATTATCAAGGACTTCATCATGGGAGGAACTAATTCCAAAGTGGACCATAGTACGGCCAATGTGATCAACACCGTCAAAATAATCGATCACAAGGACGACATTCAGGACGTGAACCATAATCTGAAGATCGTCATCGCTATGTTTGCTTTCGTAATCATCCTGCAAGTGGTCAAGATGTACAAGCGATCCGTGCAAGGACGCCGGGACCAAAAGCACGCCCTGGAACAGGCGATATGCCGCCAGGTCTAGAAAAGAAGATAGAGTGCAAGAAACCTATTCAAAAATCATAAAAAAATGACAGAAAAATAAAGGCAATTAAATGCCTTAATTACCGACAAACGTGAAACAAAACAAAAAGAAAAAAAAAAACAAATTGTGAACTCAGGCATTTATGAATGCAAGTGCAACAGCAATAATATCAAGTGAAGTGCAGTGACATTGGAGAAGCCGCTGCCTGAGACCCTACCGTAGGAACAGACGTGTGCCGCCGAGGGATCTACATACATACATACATATATATATATATATAATTAGTGATTGTGTTTAAGAACGAGATTTTTTTTTAGGGAAAGTGTTCTAACGATAGTGTTTTGCACGTATATGTATATTTGTTTCTAATTTCTTCAAAAAGCCCAGGATCCAGTGCGTCGAGATCTCATCGCCCAGGACAAAAAGGAGTAAGTTTGTCGGAACACGGTTCCTTTATCCACTATATATATATATATATATATATATTCGTGCCTTTTGTTTTTTTAACTATCTAACGTAAATCCTCCAACTTAGGCCTCTTCAAGGCATTATAATATTTTTATAATTAATCAGTAAGCTTTTGTCTTACTTTTTATAATATAATAAACATTGACTTTTCAGCGGCGAGTATCAGCCTTGTGTTTGTATGAACAATCACAAGAGCCCTCAGAGCGACGTTTGTAGTCGTGAATAGTCAGCAATTTGCTGACGTGTGCAGCCTGTACGGGTGGTAAATTCGATACTCTCCGCTAACAAATTTTGTTGGTCAATTAAAAATTAAGTTCATATGTATTCCTAACCATAATATTACTCCTAAATGGCACTAGCCAGTATTTTATTCAATAAAATTGTAATGTGAAAACGAACTTAAACATGAAGTGCTAAGTTTTCAAACGGGGGTTGCTGACGCGATAAGTGGAGTAGGTGAAGAATAATGACATAACTTTTGACGAACAACCTTGACAATAGGGGATCGTATTGCGCGGCCCGCGAGGATCCATTTGGCACACGATTGTGTGAAGGGGAGGAAATGTGGCCGAAACATTGCCCGATCGTGTTACGATCAAGCAAAAGCTTAGCTTGTGGGGCAATGTAGACTGATGACCAACGGACTTTACGATTCGTACTATTTTTCAGGCATCTTTAATATTTATTCTCGTTATGTTGGAGAGGAGAAAGGCTTACCAAGAACCCACCCCATCCGGCGAGCTTATGCCGGCAAAATTGGTGCCTGAACATAGGATGTCTTTCCTTCGGCCCAAGTCCTTTCAGGACTAGGGCACTAATATGCCCACGTAACAGAATTGGCGCCCAACGTTAGGATAATTTCATAATTCTTAAGGACAAGGGTTTTAAGTAGATTAGCACGTGCTTATTAATTTGTTTTAATTTTTAAAAAAAATTGAGTTCAAAAGTCCCCAACTTCTGCGACAGTCAGAATTAAGAAGGCCTCTCAAGCAAGACTTTGTCTCAGAATAGAGGTATGACTTTAGGAATTGCCATTATATTTTTAAAATCATAGATATCCTTTGTTTCTTTCATAAGAAAAATTGCTAAAAATTTCCATCGGGAGATATGAAGTTTTCGTTTATAATACTATATAATTATATGCCGACTGACCTTTCTATTTTTGGAAATTAACATAAATACAATTTAGATGTGCTTTTTGGCCGACGCTACACGACGTACTAGGGGAAGCCCGGTCGTTTGATAGGCTCGAGTTCAGAAAGAGCAGGAGCGCAGACGTTACGGTAACGCATTTAGCCATTGCGGTGCGGATCTATTGTGCGATTGTCGATCCAGGACAGAAAAGGTGGGTGGGGGAACTGACAGGAAACGTAAAGCCGACGCTACACGACGTACTAGGCCAAGAGTCTGGTCGTTTGATAGGCTCGAGTCTTTACGGCATCCTTTGACATATTTGGGCGGGGGACGTATTTTAGTTTCTCTGGCCGACGCTACACGACGTACTGGGCTACATGGTCCGGTCGTTTGATAGGCTCGAGTCCAGAGAAATAGGAATACTGCTGTGGATCCCGAGAATGATCGGTCAGATAGCAGCAGGTTGTGGAGCCCGAGAATGATCGGTCAAATAACCTGATTTCCGACGACTGGCGGGAGGGGGATTTCGGACAGACTTTTCTTCTAGGCGCAGCTAGTTCCCGTTGTGAACGTTAAAGCTGACTAGAAGGGAAGAAGAGCTGTTAGTTCAGTGGAACCCAGTTGTGTAGAAGCTGCTAATACCTCTAGTTAGGGTTATTTTTTTTTTTTTTGTGGGGCTTAAATATTGGACAGATTCTTCACCAAAGAGATACTTAGTAATTGCAAAACAGCACCCCCCATTACATTTGAATTATATTCGCAACCCTCAGTCAGCGTACGTGGCTGATCGCGTGTGTGTGAACGTTTAGTGGAAAATAGTCAAGTGTAAAGTGTAAAGGACACAAGTGAACTCGCAAGTGAAAATATATTTTTGAGACCAGATAAAGGGATCTTTGGCCCAAATGAAGGGGGCAAAGAAGAAAGTGCTTTTCCAATCCACGACGGGAAGAATTACCCGATCGGCAACACGGGGAGCAAATCAGGCACACAGGAGTGCAAGTGCTGACGCCACGCCACGGAGAACCAGACAGAGACAACCTAAGTATCTTCCGCGAATCGGAAGAGCAAGAAGAAAGTAGGTCCATTGAAGACAACATGGACCAATTAGACGAAACCGAAGGAGCTGTAGGGGGAGAAAATTTTCCTCTGGGTCAGCCAAAGGGACGCTCAAGTATGCTCCCACAGTATGAGGCCAACCCGACAGGCAGTTTAGAAGCTGCCGAGAGAAGAGAGCAGATAATGCGATCAGTGATTAAACAAAATAATGAGACACAGGTAGCCATGCAAGCGCAGATAGAAGCGTTAAAGGCGCAAGTAGTGGAACTACGATCCTCACAGTCCATGAGGGTGGAGCCGCCAGTATTACCACCACCACCTCGGTTTCCGGCACACCCATCTGACAGCTTCTTGTGCTACCAAGAGACGCCGCCTCTCGAACCGCTATCGCAGGAGACTCTCAACAGCCAGAGGCATCGGCTTCGAGATCCCCGGCGCCCCGACACATCCCAACACCATCAACCACGAAATAACGGCCCGGACACAAGTTATCCCCGACACCCAGAGTACGACCGAAGCCCCGGATTCCCGGCGTTGAAAGGAGTCCGACTAGACAAATGGAATCTGAAGTTTGATGGGAACAGCCGCAGTATGACGGTCGAAAGTTTCTTGTTCCGCGTCGAACGGTTGCAAGAACTTTATGGAATAGACCAGCGACAAGTGTTCCGAGAATTCCATAGCTTGTTGGTAGGAGTTGCCAGCAAGTGGTATTGGCAGCTGATGGAAGATCGAGCCGAGGACTACGAGTTTGACTACTACTCGTTAACCAGGGAAATGAAACGCGCTTTTTCCTCCTCCGGGAGTGACTTGATGAAGATCAAGGAGTTGATGGAGCGGCGACAAGGGCAAAACGAATCTTTTAGCGACTATGTATCTGATATGCATAACTTGCATTTCCGATTGCAGAACAAGCTAGAAGAAGAGAAATTTGTGGAACTTATCAAGGACAATCTAAATGCCCAGCTTGTTGCTGACATCCCCGATTAGGTCACTAGCGGATCTGAAAAAGGAAGGACTTAGAGTGGACCGCTGGTTAAGGAGTAACGGCAGGGCCGCGCGAAGCAGGCCGGTCAGTGAACTCGAGGATTATCAAACACCACAAGATTTTCCGGACGCTGTGACTGTAGAAGAATTTAAACGGAAGCGAAGAGACAACCGATCGGGGCTAGAAAACGGGCAGGGATGCCGAGGACCACTCCACGAATTAGTCTGCTATAAATGCGGCAAATCAGCGGACTTCTATAGAAAACATCCAAAAGAAGATCCCTGCCTTACGAGATTCCATGACGCCACTTGTAGAGTGTGTGAGAAAATCGAAGGCGATGCAAACGCTAACCCAGGAAGCTCAACGAAGAATGTGTGCCCACCGCTAGTGGCGGCGAAACCCGAGTAGTCGGAGCCATAACCCTACCCGTGGAATGGGAAGGCGAGACTAAGGATCTGGAATTTTTGATAGTACCAGGTCTGACACAACGTTTTTATTTCGGAATCAATTTCTGGGATACGTTTGGCCTAACATTCCTTGGTAAGGGCGGAAACGAGTTTGCAGCCATCGAAGCACCACCGGAGTACGACTTAATGACCGGAGACTTGGATATGAACGACCCTCCTAAACCCGAAACCGCGTACACGCCTCATCAGCTATCCCCCGAACAACACAGTAAGCTGAGGCAAGTAATTGAGACATACCCATCATGTCGGGATAAAGGTTTAGGAAAGCCCGGTTAGAGCAGTCGGATGCACATGAGACTCTTGGTGCAGGAGTGGGTCGAAGCCACACGTTTAAGGGCGCCTAAATAATAGAAAAGAAAAACCAAACAAGCACTAATTCGTTGGTCGTACGAAAATTCCTTTTTGCGAAGTCATTCCATGCGTGTCCGTATCGATCACTTCGAGCCTGTTACGTACGCCCTCTCCTTCAATTTATTTGATGATGAAAGATGCACGTAGAAAAACAACATCGAATCTCGAGGCAAAGGGAGGGGGGCAATCGACACATTGACTCACCGAAAACAAGCAAAGGAATGTGCAATTTGACGATCTTTTCGGTCAAAACAACGACCGCGATCGATTACCTACTGGTAACCATACACCGGCAGCTGGCAAAGTGCATCGGTCGGGCGTTGACGCTACAGATAGGGGAAATCATAGGTGGGAACACCTAAATAACCCAAATATCACGGGAGGCTAGAAAAAGCTCTACACTGGTATAAAACACCGTAGCCAGGTAGAAAAGATAGACAGAATCTAGTCTGGTCTCATATTGACGGAAACCACTAGCTCTAAGGGAGGACGATTTCCCCCATGGGCTTCGGGCATCTGCCCACGGAGTCCAATGCCACCAGTAGACAGAGTTCACTCTGATCTCACGGCACTATAGTGTGAGCACTATATTCCCGACGCCGCCAACGACTGCAGCCAAGACCGGAATCCTGAAGATAGTCCTGTTTGCAGTCGATGAACAGCAAACATATCCTGGAAGAGCAGTCCTACTACACCCTCGTCCTAAAGAAGAATTATTTTTATTATCAAGGACTTCATCATGGGAGGAACTAGTTCCAAAGTGGACCATAGTACGGCCAATGTGATCAACACCGTCAAAATAATCGATCACAAGGACGACATTCAGGACGTGAACCATAATATGAAGATCGTCATCGCTATGTTTGCTTTCGTAATCATCCTGCAAGAGGTCAAGATGTACAAGCGATCCGTGCAAGGACGCCGGGACCAAAAGCACGCCCTGGAACAGGCGATATGCCGCCAGGTCTAGAAAAGAAGATAGAGTGCAAGAAACCTATTCAAAAATCATAAAAAAGTGACAGAAAAATAAAGGCAATTAAATGCCTTAATTACCGACAAACGTGAAACAAAACAAAAAGAAAAAAAAAACAAATTGTGAACTCAGGCATTTATGAATGCAAGTGCAACAGCAATAATATCAAGTGAAGTGCAGTGACATTGGAGAAGCCGCTGCCTGAGACCCTACCGTAGGAACAGACGTGTGCCGCCGAGGGATCTACATACATACATACATATATATATATATATAATTAGTGATTGTGTTTAAGAACGAGATTTTTTTTTAGGGAAAGTGTTCTAACGATAGTGTTTTGCACGAATATATATATTTGTTTCTAATTTCTTCAAAAAGCCCAGGATCCAGTGCGTCGAGATCTCATCGCCCAGGACAAAAAGGAGTAAGTTTGTCTGAACACGGTTCCTTTATCCACTATATATATATATATATATATATATTCGTGCCTTTTGTTTTTTTAATTATCTAACGTAAATCCTCCAACTTAGGCCTCTTCAAGGCATTATAATATTTTTATAATTAATCAGTAAGCTTTTGTCTTACTTTTTATAATATAATAAACATTGACTTTTCAGCGGCGAGTATCAGCCTTGTGTTTGTATGAACAATCACAAGAGCCCTCAGAGCGACGTTTGTAGTCGTGAATAGTCAGCAATTTGCTGACGTGTGCAGCCTGTACGGGTGGTAAATTCGATACTCTCCGCTAACAAATTTTGTTGGTCAATTAAAAATTAAGTTCATATGTATTCCTAACCATAATATTACTCCTAAATGGCACTAGCCAGTATTTTATTCAATAAAATTGTAATGTGAAAACGAACTTAAACATGAAGTGCTAAGTTTTCAAACGGGGGTTGCTGACGCGATAAGTGGAGTAGGTGAAGAATAATGACATAACTTTTGACGAACAACCTTGACAATAGGGGATCGTATTGCGCGGCCCGCGAGGATCCATTTGGCACACGATTGTGTGAAGGGGAGGGAATGTGGCCGAAACATTGCCCGATCGTGTTACGATCAAGCAAAAGCTTAGCTTGTGGGGCAATGTAGACTGATGACCAACGGACTTTACGATTCGTACTATTTTTCAGGCATCTTTAATATTTATTCTCGTTATGTTGGAGAGGAGAAAGGCTTACCAAGAACCCACCCCATCCGGCGAGCTTATGCCGGCAAAATTGGTGCCTGAACATCGGATGTCTTTCCTTCGGCCCAAGTCCTTTCAGGACTAGGGCACTAATATGCCCACGTAACACTTTTTAAGGAAGTCGTTTCCCAAAATGGCGTCAAATGATTTTAAAGTTGGCAAGAGATAAAATTTAACATTAGTGTTGGGGATGTTAAAAAGGTTTGCCATTTTGTGATGAGTTATTTTTATGCTTCCTCCGACGGTAACAGCGTTAAAAGACTTTTCATTTAGCAAAGGGTTAGAAACATGCTTGGGTTGAATATAACTTTTGTTTGCACCTGTGTCTACTAATATTTTTAAAATACGTCCGCTCCTTAACTTACACTCGATATAAGGTAACGATGAGTTTTTTATTTTTATTTTTTATTCGAGGTAGATCACCTCTTAAACCTCTTATAAATGTGTCAAGAGCCTTATCTCAGTACATTTTGGTCATCAATTGTTGTGATTCTTTACTTAAGTCCATACAACCGATTTTATTTAATATTAATGAAAGGTGTTTGTAGACAGATTGATGAAATTCTTCTACTGATTGCTGACTGGTTTGGATGATCATGGTCATTTGGTATTCTCAAGTACTGAGGTCCCGTTTATCGGCATAGTGCAATGTTAAACATTTTGATATTGCACTCCAATTGAGTGGAATGTTATACGATTCCAAAGCCGTATCAGCATTTCCCGTTATTTTGTTGCGGATAGAATGTAAAATTCCGAAGTACTTTGCGGTTCCATCTTGACCTTCGTAACTTTCTAATATTCGCTCAACGCCCTTTTTCCATGAACTAAATTCGGATTTATATCCAGAAAACTCCCGAATACTTTTCACAATGTCGGGTATTTTGTCTAGCTCATTTATGTTTCCGCGATATTCTGGAGAAATTGATTGATCGGACAGATTATAAAAATCATGTACTGGGTTATTGATTTCTCGGACAAGATTCGGTAAATTTCTTGTAAGTATTTGATTCACAACTGTAGTTACAAGAGCAGTTAATTCTGCAAGGTTTGGTTGGCCTTGGGGAGCTGCTGGAGGCGGAGGGGGGTTAAGGGGTTATATACCTTTTTGAGCGAAAAAAATTGAGGGAACTTTGGATTTTTTTTCAGGTGTGTACCAATTATTTTATGAAACTGATGTTATTATTTATTGATAGTACATGTTTTTATCGAAACAACAAGCGTTTGATCTTGAAAATATATGAATAATTTACAAAGTTATGGCAATTCTCTCGGAACCCTTTTTTTTATAGCGGCTTGCGGTGACCACGATTGCACAAGAACTATTTGATCGATCTTCTTCATTTTTTTTTTAAATTATTCGTAATGATTGTGCCGAGTTCGTGAACGATTATTTTCAAGAATATTTGCTTTTTTCTGCATACAGTAACAATTTTTCCAAAAAGTTAATTTTTCGAATACTTAAAATTTTATTAAAAAATTTTTTTCTGCGAAATCAAAATTGACGCATAAAAACTGAATCGTTCACGAACTCGGCCCAATCATTACGAATAATTTAAAAAAAAAAATGAAGAAGATCGATCAAATAGTTCTTGTACAATCGTGGTCACCGCAAGCCGCTATAAAAAAAGGTTCCGAGAGAATTGCCATAACTTTGTAAATTATTCATATATTTTCAAGATCAAACGCTTGTTGTTTCGATAAAAACATGTACTATCAATAAATAATAACTTCAGTTTCATAAAATAATTGGTACTTACCTGAAAAAAATCCAAAGTTCCCTAAATTTTTTCGCTCAAAAAGGTATATAACCCCTTAATAATCGGGGGTCTAATTAGAGGTTGGTTTTGTTGGCTCATATTTAAATGTTATTAATTCTATAAAAAGCTAAAAATAATTATTTATTTAATTGTTGATAAGGTTGATAAGAACGATTGATATTGATGTGAAAAATAGTAATATAAATTGTCAGTTAAAAAATAAATATCTGTTTTTATTTCTTATTTATATTTTGCTAGGTCCAGTGGCTGGACTTTTCCTTCTATTTCGGAGGGTCTCTTTGAGAGTCGCGAAATTTGAATATTTTATACTGATTTTTCAGTAAATTGTTGTTTTTTGATCTTTTTACTTTTGGTTAAAAATTTGTTTTTTTTTTTTTTTTATAATTTGTATTTTACCCTTTTTTTTATTGGTGTTTGTCTTCCTTTTGCGGAGAGTTTAGGTTTTTATTGAGTAAAGACTTACAGTAAGATTGTTGATATGGCTACTCCAACGGGCGATTCAGAATTCATCCTGTTTAGATCCTTCGAACTTACTAAGGTTCCTGAAATGTGCTCCTTTTTTGTTGGTTTCCTGTGTGCAGAACTTGCAGGAAGTGTAACCACCGAGGTTAAATTTTTTTTAAGGTTTTAAACCACTTTTATTTTTTGGCTTTACCGGGAAGTCAAATTAATGGCTTCAAGTCGAACCGATAACGCTTGTTGAACGAGACGGACTGCAAATTATTAATTGCATTTTTTTTTTTAGAACTTACTACCCGTTGTGTTGTTTCGTTCACTTTGTCTGGTCCCTGTTCGAGCGCCAGTTAAATTTTTATTCTTTAAAAAAAATAAAAAATTGTTACGAAAGTTTTTATCTAAAGAACTTGTTTATTAGTACTAACTATCGACTGATTTTTGTCTAAAATTGTACAAATAATGAAACCTATTAAAGCATTGGCGATCGTGGCAGCGGCGGCGGCAGCGGAGACGTCAGCGGGTGGCAGCGAGGGCAGCGGGGACGTCAGCGGTTGGCAGCGGAAACGACGGCGAGTTGCAGTGGAGTCAGCGAAATCAAAAAGTTGGTAGCGGGGTTTTTAGACATAGTTCAGCGCTCTCGGGCTTGTGTGGTGTTGGAGACGCAGGTGGGGGCAAAGCTCAGCACTGTTCCAATCGTCTGTCGTCGAATATGGAGGTGGGTAACAGTTTCTCAGAAATTCAGAAGTGATGATGGGGTTGCTTAGGCGCACAAATTGTTGAATGGTATTTCTTGCACAATGTTATTGCAAATGGACAATGAACTGTGCAGGAATTTATTTTATTTTTTTTTATTTTTTATTGTTATATTTTTAGGGTGTTAACTTATATGATAAAGTGATCCGATTTTATTTTTAAATTTTATTCGAAATTCAAAAATATTTAAAAAACAAGAAAGGAAGCTAGCTTCGTCCAGCCGAAGCTTATATACCCGTGCAGATCATTCTTATTAATTTACAAATCGCAGAAACGTTTAATTTCGTATTATTTTTTCTATCCCTCCTATGGCAGCTATATAATATAATCGTCCGATTTTTGTTAAATTTAAATCAAAATTCGGAAATATTAAAAAAATGTCATGTTTTAAAGTAGAAGAGAATACAATAAAATCCAAAGAAACTATAATTTATTTTCTATATTTTCCCATTAATTTTTCAATAGTTCCTATGGCAGCTATATGATATAGCCATCCAATTTTTTTTTAAATTTTATCCGAAATTCAGAAATATACAAAAAAAAATATTCCCAAGAGAAGAAGGTAAAATATGGGGGCTATATGATATAGTTGTCCGATCCGGCTAGTTCCGACTTATATACTACCTGCAATAAATAGAAGACTTTTGGTAAAGTTTAAGCCCGATAGCTTTTAAACTGAGAGACTAGTTTGCGTAGAAACAGACAGACAGACGGTCGGACGGACAGACGGACATGGCTAGATCGACTCGTCTAGTCAATCTGATCAAGAATATATATACTTTATGGGATCGGAAACGTCTTCTTCACTGCGATGCAAACTTCTGACTGAAATCATAATACGGACGGACATGGCTATATCGACTCGGCTTGTGATTCTACTTTATAGGGTCGGAAACGCTTCCTTCTCCCTGTTACATAATTTTGCACGAATAAAAACCACAGATGATAACAAAGGCAAACTCTACAAAATACCCGAGTTTGAAAAACAAAAAAAAAATATATATATATAAATATTGTGACTAGAATAGCATAAATGCTTCCAAAAATACATGAAACTCATAGGATAAACAATGAATATTTCTTCTTTCGTTTCGTTCCTTCTACCTGTTACATATGTACTTTCCAAAACATTTGAAAAGCCAAAATCGACAAAATAAAATATCGAGTCGTGTTTCTTTCGGCCTCCTCGCAAAGTCTTTTAAATATCGAAAAAAACCAATAAAACCTGCCAAAAACAATTGAATTTTTTTCAGATGGGAAGCTTGTTGCTGACATCCCCGATTAGGTCACTAGCGGATCTGAAAAAGGAAGGACTTAGAGTGGACCGCTGGTTAAGGAGTAACGGCAGGGCCGCGCGAAGCAGGCCGGTCAGTGAACTCGAGGATTATCAAACACCACAAGATTTTCCGGACGCTGTGACTGTAGAAGAATTTAAACGGAAGCGAAGAGACAACCGATCGGGGCTAGAAAACGGGCAGGGATGCCGAGGACCACTCCACGAATTAGTCTGCTATAAATGCGGCAAATCAGCGGACTTCTATAGAAAACATCCAAAAGAAGATCCCTGCCTTACGAGATTCCATGACGCCACTTGTAGAGTGTGTGAGAAAATCGAAGGCGATGCAAACGCTAACCCAGCGGCTTTTCCGCGGAGTCCGTCAGGCCAGACCGGGACAGCCGGGCGGATCAAATCAGTCACATTCCCGTAGAGACCACCATTCCCAGACAGATCTCTCCCCATAAGAGCCTAGAACAACGAGAGAGGGAGTATGAACTGGCAAGACAGCGTATCTTCCAAGGCTCGGAAGATACGGACAACACGACACGGGACACACGGAAGATGCAGAAGCTATATGATGCCCGAGCAGAATATCGCAAGCTCAAGCAGAAAGTAGTAGACACAGTAGTGAGCATACAAAACGATAACCGTTTCTTTGCCAAAACCAAAGTTGACGGAGAAGAAATACTAGCGTTACTGGATACAGGCGCTAGTGCGAATTGTATTGGCAGAGGAGCGGAAGACTTCCTAAGGAACCGGACACGGCCCATAAGGAAGCTCAACGAAGAATGTGTGCCCACCGCTAGTGGCGGCGAAACCCGAGTAGTCGGAGCCATAACCCTACCCGTGGAATGGGAAGGCGAGACTAAGGATCTGGAATTTTTGATAGTACCAGGTCTGACACAACGTTTTTATTTCGGAATCAATTTCTGGGATACGTTTGGCCTAACATTCCTTGGTAAGGGCGGAAACGAGTTTGCAGCCATCGAAGCACCACCGGAGTACGACTTAATGACCGGAGACTTGGATATGAACGACCCTCCTAAACCCGAAACCGCGTACACGCCTCATCAGCTATCCCCCGAACAACACAGTAAGCTGAGGCAAGTAATTGAGACATACCCATCATGTCGGGATAAAGGTTTAGGAAAGCCCGGTTAGAGCAGTCGGATGCACATGAGACTCTTGGTGCAGGAGTGGGTCGAAGCCACACGTTTAAGGGCGCCTAAATAATAGAAAAGAAAAACCAAACAAGCACTAATTCGTTGGTCGTACGAAAATTCCTTTTTGCGAAGTCATTCCATGCGTGTCCGTATCGATCACTTCGAGCCTGTTACGTACGCCCTCTCCTTCAATTTATTTGATGGAGAAAGATGCACGTAGAAAAACAACATCGAATCTCGAGGCAAAGGGAGGGGGGCAATCGACACATTGACTCACCGAAAACAAGCAAAGGAATGTGCAATTTGACGATCTTTTCGGTCAAAACAACGACCGCGATCGATTACCTACTGGTAACCATACACCGGCAGCTGGCAAAGTGCATCGGTCGGGCGTTGACGCTACAGATAGGGGAAATCATAGGTGGGAACACCTAAATAACCCAAATATCACGGGAGGCTAGAAAAAGCTCTACACTGGTATAAAACACCGTAGCCAGGTAGAAAAGATAGACAGAATCTAGTCTGGTCTCATATTGACGGAAACCACTAGCTCTAAGGGAGGACGATTTCCCCCATGGGCTTCGGGCATCTGCCCACGGAGTCCAATGCCACCAGTAGACAGAGTTCACTCTGATCTCACGGCACTATAGTGTGAGCACTATATTCCCGACGCCGCCAACGACTGCAGCCAAGACCGGAATCCTGAAGATAGTCCTGTTTGCAGTCGATGAACAGCAAACATATCCTGGAAGAGCAGTCCTACTACACCCTCGTCCTAAAGAAGAATTATTTTTATTATCAAGGACTTCATCATGGGAGGAACTAATTCCAAAGTGGACCATAGTACGGCCAATGTGATCAACACCGTCAAAATAATCGATCACAAGGACGACATTCAGGACGTGAACCATAATATGAAGATCGTCATCGCTATGTTTGCTTTCGTAATCATCCTGCAAGTGGTCAAGATGTACAAGCGATCCGTGCAAGGACGCCGGGACCAAAAGCACGCCCTGGAACAGGCGATATGCCGCCAGGTCTAGAAAAGAAGATAGAGTGCAAGAAACCTATTCAAAAATCATAAAAAAGTGACAGAAAAATAAAGGCAATTAAATGCCTTAATTACCGACAAACGTGAAACAAAACAAAAAGAAAAAAAAAACAAATTGTGAACTCAGGCATTTATGAATGCAAGTGCAACAGCAATAATATCAAGTGAAGTGCAGTGACATTGGAGAAGCCGCTGCCTGAGACCCTACCGTAGGAACAGACGTGTGCCGCCGAGGGATCTACATACATACATACATATATATATATATATAATTAGTGATTGTGTTTAAGAACGAGATTTTTTTTTAGGGAAAGTGTTCTAACGATAGTGTTTTGCACGAATATATATATTTGTTTCTAATTTCTTCAAAAAGCCCAGGATCCAGTGCGTCGAGATCTCATCGCCCAGGACAAAAAGGAGTAAGTTTGTCGGAACACGGTTCCTTTATCCACTATATATATATATATATATATATATTCGTGCCTTTTGTTTTTTTAATTATCTAACGTAAATCCTCCAACTTAGGCCTCTTCAAGGCATTATAATATTTTTATAATTAATCAGTAAGCTTTTGTCTTACTTTTTATAATATAATAAACATTGACTTTTCAGCGGCGAGTATCAGCCTTGTGTTTGTATGAACAATCACAAGAGCCCTCAGAGCGACGTTTGTAGTCGTGAATAGTCAGCAATTTGCTGACGTGTGCAGCCTGTACGGGTGGTAAATTCGATACTCTCCGCTAACAAATTTTGTTGGTCAATTAAAAATTAAGTTCATATGTATTCCTAACCATAATATTACTCCTAAATGGCACTAGCCAGTATTTTATTCAATAAAATTGTAATGTGAAAACGAACTTAAACATGAAGTGCTAAGTTTTCAAACGGGGGTTGCTGACGCGATAAGTGGAGTAGGTGAAGAATAATGACATAACTTTTGACGAACAACCTTGACAATAGGGGATCGTATTGCGCGGCCCGCGAGGATCCATTTGGCACACGATTGTGTGAAGGGGAGGGAATGTGGCCGAAACATTGCCCGATCGTGTTACGATCAAGCAAAAGCTTAGCTTGTGGGGCAATGTAGACTGATGACCAACGGACTTTACGATTCGTACTATTTTTCAGGCATCTTTAATATTTATTCTCGTTATGTTGGAGAGGAGAAAGGCTTACCAAGAACCCACCCCATCCGGCGAGCTTATGCCGGCAAAATTGGTGCCTGAACATCGGATGTCTTTCCTTCGGCCCAAGTCCTTTCAGGACTAGGGCACTAATATGCCCACGTAACACTTTTTAAGGAAGTCGTTTCCCAAAATGGCGTCAAATGATTTTAAAGTTGGCAAGAGATAAAATTTAACATTAGTGTTGGGGATGTTAAAAAGGTTTGCCATTTTGTGATGAGTTATTTTTATGCTTCCTCCGACGGTAACAGCGTTAAAAGACTTTTCATTTAGCAAAGGGTTAGAAACATGCTTGGGTTGAATATAACTTTTGTTTGAACCTGTGTCTACTAATATTTTTAAAATACGTCCGCTCCTTAACTTACACTCGATATAAGGTAACGAGGAGTTTTTTATTTTTATTTTTTATTCGAGGTAGATCACCTCTTAAACCTCTTATAAATGTGTCAAGAGCCTTATCTCAGTACATTTTGGTCATCAATTGTTGTGATTCTTTACTTAAGTCCATACAACCGATTTTATTTAATATTAATGAAAGGTGTTTGTAGACAGATTGATGAAATTCTTCTACTGATTGCTGACTGGTTTGGATGATCATGGTCATTTGGTATTCTCAAGTACTGAGGTCCCGTTTATCGGCATAGTGCAATGTCAAACATTTTGATATTGCACTCCAATTGAGTGGAATGTTATACGATTCCAAAGCCGTATCAGCATTTCCCGTTATTTTGTTGCGGATAGAATGTAAAATTCCGAAGTACTTTGCGGTTCCATCTTGACCTTCGTAACTTTCTAATATTCGCTCAATGCCCTTTTTCCATGAACTAAATTCGGATTTATATCCAGAAAACTCCCGAATACTTTTCACAATGTCGGGTATTTTGTCTAGCTCATTTATGTTTCCGCGATATTCTGGAGAAATTGATTGATCGGACAGATTATAAAAATCATGTACTGGGTTATTGATTTCTCGGACAAGATTCGGTAAATTTCTTGTAAGTATTTGATTCACAACTGTAGTTACAAGAGCAGTTAATTCTGCAAGGTTTGGTTGGCCTTGGGGAGCTGCTGGAGGCGGAGGGGGGTTAAGGGGTTATATACCTTTTTGAGCGAAAAAAATTGAGGGAACTTTGGATTTTTTTTCAGGTGTGTACCAATTATTTTATGAAACTGATGTTATTATTTATTGATAGTACATGTTTTTATCGAAACAACAAGCGTTTGATCTTGAAAATATATGAATAATTTACAAAGTTATGGCAATTCTCTCGGAACCCTTTTTTTTATAGCGGCTTGCGGTGACCACGATTGCACAAGAACTATTTGATCGATCTTCTTCATTTTTTTTTTAAATTATTCGTAATGATTGTGCCGAGTTCGTGAACGATTATTTTCAAGAATATTTGCTTTTTTCTGCATACAGTAACAATTTTTCCAAAAAGTTAATTTTTCGAATACTTAAAAGTTTAGTAAAAAATTTTTTTCTGCGAAATCAAAAGTGACGCATAAAAACTGAATCGTTCACGAACTCGGCCCAATCATTACGAATAATTTAAAAAAAAAATGAAGAAGATCGATCAAATAGTTCTTGTACAATCGTGGTCACCGCAAGCCGCTATAAAAAAAGGTTCCGAGAGAATTGCCATAACTTTGTAAATTATTCATATATTTTCAAGATCAAACGCTTGTTGTTTCGATAAAAACATGTACTATCAATAAATAATAACTTCAGTTTCATAAAATAATTGGTACTTACCTGAAAAAAATCCAAAGTTCCCTAAATTTTTTCGCTCAAAAAGGTATATAACCCCTTAATAATCGGGGGTCTAATTAGAGGTTGGTTTTGTTGGCTCATATTTAAATGTTATTAATTCTATAAAAAGCTAAAAATAATTATTTATTTAATAATAAGGTTGATAAGAACGATTGATATTGATGTGAAAAATAGTAATATAAATTGTCAGTTAAAAAATAAATATCTGTTTTTATTTCTTATTTATATTTTGCTAGGTCCAGTGGCTGGACTTTTCCTTCTATTTCGGAGGGTCTCTTTGAGAGTCGCGAAATTTGAATATTTTATACTGATTTTTCAGTAAATTGTTGTTTTTTGATCTTTTTACTTTTGGTTAAAAATTTGTTTTTTTTTTTGTTTAATAATTTGTATTTTACCCTTTTTTTTATTGGTGTTTGTCTTCCTTTTGCGGAGAGTTTAGGTTTTTATTGAGTAAAGACTTACAGTAAGATTGTTGATATGGCTACTCCAACGGGCGATTCAGAATTCATCCTGTTTAGATCCTTCGAACTTACTAAGGTTCCTGAAATGTGCTCCTTTTTTGTTGGTTTCCTGTGTGCTGAACTTGCAGGAAGTGTAACCACCGAGGTTAAATTTTTTTTAAGGTTTTAAACCACTTTTATTTTTTGGCTTTACCGGGAAGTCAAATTAATGGCTTCAAGTCGAACCGATAACGCTTGTTGAACGAGACGGACTGCAAATTATTAATTGCATTTTTTTTTTTTAGAACTTACTACCCGTTGTGTTGTTTCGTTCACTTTGTCTGGTCCCTGTTCGAGCGCCAGTTAAATTTTTATTCTTTAAAAAAAATAAAAAATTGTTACGAAAGTTTTTATCTAAAGAACTTGTTTATTAGTACTAACTATCGACTGATTTTTGTCTAAAATTGTACAAATAATGAAACCTATTAAAGCATTGGCGATCGTGGCAGCGGCGGCGGCAGCGGAGACGTCAGCGGGTGGCAGCGAGGGCAGCGGGGACGTCAGCGGTTGGCAGCGGAAACGACGGCGAGTTGCAGTGGAGTCAGCGAAATCAAAAAGTTGGTAGCGGGGTTTTTAGACATAGTTCAGCGCTCTCGGGCTTGTGTGGTGTTGGAGACGCAGGTGGGGGCAAAGCTCAGCACTGTTCCAATCGTCTGTCGTCGAATATGGAGGTGGGTAACAGTTTCTCAGAAATTCAGAAGTGATGATGGGGTTGCTTAGGCGCACAAATTGTTGAATGGTATTTCTTGCACAATGTTATTGCAAATGGGCAATGAACTGTGCAGGAATTTATTTTATTTTTTTTTATTTTTTATTGTTATATTTTTAGGGTGTTAACTTATATGATAAAGTGATCCGATTTTATTTTTAAATTTTATTCGAAATTCAAAAATATTTAAAAAACAAGAAAGGAAGCTAGCTTCGTCCAGCCGAAGCTTATATACCCGTGCAGATCATTCTTATTAATTTACAAATCGCAGAAACGTTTAATTTCGTATTATTTTTTCTATCCCTCCTATGGCAGCTATATAATATAATCGTCCGATTTTTGTTAAATTTAAATCAAAATTCGGAAATATTAAAAAAATGTCATGTTTTAAAGTAGAAGAGAATACAATAAAATCCAAAGAAACTATAATTTATTTTCTATATTTTCCCATTAATTTTTCAATAGTTCCTATGGCAGCTATATGATATAGCCATCCAATTTTTTTTTTAAATTTTATCCGAAATTCAGAAATATACAAAAAAAAATATTCCCAAGAGAAGAAGGTAAAATATGGGGGCTATATGATATAGTTGTCCGATCCGGCTAGTTCCGACTTATATACTACCTGCAATAGATAGAAGACTTTTGGTAAAGTTTAAGCCCGATAGCTTTTAAACTGAGAGACTAGTTTGCGTAGAAACAGACAGACAGACGGTCGGACGGTCGGACGGACAGACGGACATGGCTAGATCGACTCGTCTAGTCAATCTGATCAAGAATATATATACTTTATGGGATCGGAAACGTCTTCTTCACTGCGATGCAAACTTCTGACTGAAATCATAATACGGACGGACATGGCTATATCGACTCGGCTTGTGATTCTACTTTATAGGGTCGGAAACGCTTCCTTCTCCCTGTTACATAATTTTGCACGAATAAAAACCACAGATGATAACAAAGGCAAACTCTACAAAATACCCGAGTTTGAAAAACAAAAAAAAATATATATATATAAATATTGTGACTAGAATAGCATAAATGCTTCCAAAAATACATGAAACTCATAGGATAAACAATGAATATTTCTTCTTTCGTTTCGTTCCTTCTACCTGTTACATATGTACTTTCCAAAACATTTGAAAAGCCAAAATCGACAAAATAAAATATCGAGTCGTGTTTCTTTCGGCCTCCTCGCAAAGTCTTTTAAATATCGAAAAAAACCAATAAAACCTGCCAAAAACAATTGAATTTTTTTCGTAAACTTAAATAGAGCAACGAGAATATCAAAAACTGAGGTTTTATATTGTGAAACCGTGAACATTTGTGATTAAAAAATTCTACATTTTAACTCGCAGGCACAAGCCGTAAATCACTCAATAAAACAAGCACGAAACACTCGAAAACCAAAAGAAAACTAAAATTGTCTTGCACTAGCTAAAGAAGTGTATAACGAAACAACAGAAGACACTCAGTTAACACAAGTCACTCATAAACAAAACACTCAGCCATGCCTGCCCCCAAACGAGCACGAGAAGCCACGGCCACCGATCTGAAATCTGGTCGGGACTCAGATGCCCCTTCACCACATCTTGTCCAGCTTCTCGATCGGCTTATTGGGGACAAACTGAAGTCCCATGCGGAGCAGCAGACCGAACAACTAACGTCTGTAATGCGTTCTTGCGAAGAGCGTATTTTAACTTCACTGGAGGGGAAGCTGCGCGACTTTTGCGACCAAGTGGTTCAACTTGCAAGTCGGGTAACACAACTGGAGGAGGAGCTGAAAGAGTTGCAGGCCCTAAAGTTGAACTTCGACAAGTTGGAGGCTAAAGTGGAGAAGGTGCACTCGCGAGGTGATGACATACAACATCTGGAGTTCGAAATTGCAGATATGCGAAGTATGGAGAAGCAAGTGGGTGAGCTGTCCGCAAAAATATCTGCTCAGGAAAATGCTGATGTCCAGTGCGAAGTTAGATTGCACGGTGTGCCCTTCAAAGAGGGCGAATCCCTAAAAACTCTTTTTAACACACTCTCCTTTTCACTTGGAATCACACCGGCACCAAAACTTTTGGAGATTTTTAGAGTCAAAACCCGCAACGCGACGAGCGCTATTGTTGACCCAATAGTAAAACTCAAATTCGAGCACTTGAGGGACAAAATAACGATGTTGCAACATGCCGCCGAATACAGGCGTACTCACAAGAAAACGCTAGTTCTTGGGCTGTTGGGTTTTGATTCAGATGCGGCAATTTATTTAAACGAACAATTAACGAAGGAAAACTACAACATTTTTAAAAAAGCAATGACAATGAAAAAACAAAAGCTCCTATCAGCTGTTTTCTTTCGTCGTGGCTTTGTTCACGTTAGAGTGCATGGGAGAGAAGATGTTATGTGCCTGGAGACCATGCATAAGCTTTATCGTCTGCAGTTCGAATTGTCCCCAGAACAGCTGTCTGCTTTCGTTCGTTTCGCACATAAAATTAGCCTAAAATTATGCTTAGATTTTTTTTGTCTTTTTATTTTTCATAGTAATTATTATTTTACCTTTAGAAAATTAATTGTGTGTGTAGTTTACATTGAATTGCGTGTATTTTTATGTATTAAGTATGGATAGTCCACTCATCTCCAGGACATGCAGCCAGATAGTAATCAGAGTTCTAGCCAAACAAAAACCAGGCTTAAAAGTAATACACTTGAATGCACAAAACTTAACAAAAAAGATTGAGGAATTCCGTTTCTTATTTGTAAACTCGAATATTGATGTTATCTGTGTATCCGAAACGTGGTTTGTCTCAGGTGTTAGTGATATGTCAATTATGTGTGAAAGTTTTAATCTTTTTCGCTCCGATCGTAGTGGTGGAGGTGGAGGAGTTGCAATTTATATAAACAAGAAACTAAATGCTAAAACGGTATGTGTCCACCCAGAGACAAGTGCGATTGAATATATATTCCTAAATATCTTAAACAAAAGAGATAACACATCAATTTTAATTGGCTGTATCTACAGACCACACAAAACAACTGAATACTCTGAGCTGATTGACTTGTTATCTACCCTCTCATTAAAATACACAGACGTAATTCTTGCTGGCGATTTCAACAGTAACATTTTAATTGAAAAACATTTGTCAAACGATATGGAATCACTTGGCTTATTTCCTGTTAATTTTAAATATCCTACACATTTTTCCACTACCTGCAACACCCTACTTGATGTATTCTATGTTAGTGACCGTACAAAAATTCAGAATTATGACCAAATATCGTTGCCTGCCTTTTCCAAACATGATCTGATCTATTTCACGTACAACATTAAGCTTGATCACCATGACTATTACATAGAGTATAGGGACTTCATCAACATTGACTACACTTCACTTAGTGCTGATTTAGACTCTTGCGACTGGACCTCCATATATTGCACTGCTGAGGTTAACACTCAGCTAGAAATTTTACAACGGAAAGTTAAAATCCTTTACGACAGAACGGTTCCTTTGAAGCGCAAAATGTGTAAGCACAGCGCCAAATCGTGGTTTAGTTCTAATATAAAAAAACTAATACAAAAGCGCGACAAATCGTATGCGAAATGGAAACGCTACAAGACAGATACCTTTTATAACGAATTCAAAACAAATAGGAAATTGGTAAATGAAACCATTGCTGAGGCGAAACGAAATCACTTTATACATAAATTCCGACATTCAAAAAACAATAAAAATACATGGTCAATTTTAAGGGAATTGGGGATCGGCAATATTAAACCAACATTGAGCTGTGATACTGATCTTGATGATCTAAATCATAAGTTCTTGCAATTGTCCGTACCTGAAACAACTTATAACACCTACCTGACACCCTCTGAGCCTTGTGATAGAAATAGCTGTGATATTATTTTTAGTTTTAATTGTGTCAGCCAGTGCGATGTCCTTAATTCAGTCCTAAGCATTAAATCTAATGCAACGGGCTTAGATGATTTAAATCCGAAATTTTTAAAATTAATCCTTCCCAAAATTCTTCCAGTAATAACGCACATTTTAAACTGCTCCATTACCACTTCTACGTTTCCCACATCCTGGAAAATAGCAAAAATAATACCAATTCCCAAATCAGCTACAGAGTATCGACCTATTGCTATCCTGCCTTTTTTGTCAAAAGTTCTTGAGAGGTTAATTGCTAACCAAATCGTGAGTTTAATGGATGCACACAATGTTTTTTCAGCAAAACAGTCCGGTTTCCAGAAGAACAGAAGTTGCACAACAGCTGTTATAAAAATCACTGAAGATATTAGATTACAAATGGATTGTGGCAAGATTACTTTATTGACGCTTTTAGATTTCAGTAAGGCTTTTGACACGGTAAACCACGAAATACTATTAACTAAACTAAGTCGTCTTTATATGTTTTCAACCTCTGCAACAAGATTAATGAAATCATACTTATCTCAAAGATCACAGCTAGTAGCTACACAAGCCTCTAAATCATCTATTCTGTCCGTAAAACGTGGTGTACCGCAGGGGTCCATTCTTGGTCCCCTTTTGTTCAGTCTATATGTTAATGATTTGCCAAATATTCTATCAAAATGTGACATGCATATGTATGCCGACGACGTCCAACTATATGTAAGCTGTCCTGTTAGCCAAATTAATGAATGTGTTCGTGTCTGTAACACTGAATTAGACAGGGTTTGTAAATGGGCAGAGCGCAATGGATTATCCTTGAACCCCCTCAAATCAAAATGCATAGTAATATTTAACCGATTTTTTAACACAGATCATCTGGAAAAACTTTGCTTGAATGGTCAACCAATAAACTATGTAGATCGAGCGAGAAATTTGGGGTTTACAATAAATTCCACTCTTTCCTGGAGTAATCATGTAAATTGTACGGTTGGGAAAATGTATGGGATACTTAGACAACTAAACGACACGAAAACCTTTTTACCAATAAATCTAAAAATGCTCGTTGCGAAAACCAAGCTGACACCATTACTATTTTATGGAGTCGAAGTCTTCGGAAATTGTGACGCTACTAGCCAGCATAAACTCCTTGTAGCTTTCAACAATGTAGCGAGATATATATTTAATCGCAGGCGCAGAGATCGAATCTCTGACGCAACTTTTAAAATTTTTGACATGCCGCTCAAAGCTTGGATCGAGTTCAAAACACTAATACTGCTGCACAAAATAATAACAACTGCCAAGCCAAAATATTTTTTTAGCAAGCTAAAATTCAGCGCTTCCAATAGAACAAATAACCTAATTTGTCAAGTCGTAAAACACTCCTATGCCGAGAAACACTTTTTTATCTGTGCTGTACGTTCTTGGAATAAACTACCACATCCAATAAAAACCATTAAATCTGCCACGCAATTCAAAGCAAAATTATACACACATTTTTCAAACTAGTAATTAATTTTAAAAAACTTTAGTCTTTAAGAAATCAATGTTTGTAATGTCATCATTTATTTATGTTCATGAATCTGACAAATTGTGACTAGCGCTTTAATTTATAAGTATTTTTCTGTACTTGTAGCGTTAGGTAGAAATAAAACCAAAATTAAATTAAATTAAAAGTGCAAATCTTTCAAACCCTACACTCAAACTTTGTTTTTGAATATTTTCGAAATTATTAACAAACAAAAAATAATAAAAAACATACCTGTTACATAGTTTTTAACGAATTCAATATACTTTATACTTTAATACAATATAATATATAATGACGAAAACCTAATTAATTTTGTAATATTTTCTACGGCATTTTAATGACAGTAGTCGTCCAAAATTCTAAAAAAATTTATGAAAAGTGCGGGCAACATTTTTCTACTTTAGAAATGGTTCTTACATTTATAGAAAAATCAAAATTATATTATTTTATTTACTTATACAAATTAAATTAAAAAAAACTTTTTTAAGTGTACACGTTTTCGTACAGCTTGTTAAAATACTTCAAGAGCTATTTAAAGACCATTCAGATTTTGAAAAAAAGAAGTTTCATCTCAGCATTAATTTGCTTTAGCTTTTCAGCGATCTTTCAACGCAGTGTGGACTTAACGGAAACTCCCGAAATGAATTGGTTCAGATTTATTGTTACTTTTATAAGCTTGCTGATATGGCCTACCCAAGTTCAACAATTTTTTGTCAGCGGAACTCGACAACAGGGCAGAACTCATCATTGGCTGCACTCTTTTAGAGCAGAACTAATACCGGACGACTTTAATAAAGCCTTCGAAAAGTCTGATGGCAGTAAACACACTCCTCAACATACATTACGACATTACAAAAAAATTTGACAATGTCGACGGTGTTGAGTTTTAGGATGCAAGAATTATCAACATTTTTTTATAAAGCCTCCCATACTTTTGAACAATTTTCTACTGATTGTGAACATTTTTTTGATATATCAAAAAATTCAAGTCATACACTATTATTAAGACTACGGCAAGTTCCGACAGCCCAACCTACACAAGTTAAAGTTTTCCTTACAAACTATTTTGCGGAAATGGAATTCTTTCATACGATATTTTCCGAAATAATCGACGAAGCTTTGGAAAATTGTATAGAAACGTTGAAAGCGATTAAAAACATATTTATACCCGTTACTCGTAGAGTAAAAGGGTATATTGTATTCGTGCAAAAGTATGTAGCAGCTAGAAGGAAGCATTTCCGACCCTATAAAGTATATATATTCTTGATCAGGATCACTAGCCGAGTCGATCTAGCCATGTCCGTCTGTCTGTCTGTCTGTCTGTATGAACGCTGATATCTCGGAAACTATAAAAGCTAGAGGATTGGCATTTTGCATGCGTATTCTTGGAGTTCCCACGCAGCGCAAGTTTATTTCCAAAAGGTGCCACACCCCTTCTAACGCCCTGAATCGCCCCAAACTATTATTTGAAAGGTGTCTGGCGCCCACACCATTAAAGATTTTGGAAAAGAAAAAAGGCAGTTTTATTGTGATTATCAATACCTATCGAAATTTAGATCGGACCATTCGTTAAAAAGTTATGCCATCCATCTCCCTCGCACTCCCTTAGCTGAGTAACGGGTATCTGATAGTCGGGGCACCCGACTATAGCGTTCTCTCTTGTTACAATAAAAATAGGACAAACCCACTTTTTAAAAATGGGAATAATAAATTTAAACTCTTAACTATTTTTAAAAATTACAAATTTTTTTTTCTGTGTAAAATTTTTATTAAAAAAAATGTATTAAAAATTATCTGTAAAATTTGAGGATTTTTTTTTAGTAAATTAGCCAAAAGTTTCCTCATACGAAGAATACGCTCATGAAACGGCTACATACTTCGTACAATTGTATTTGTAGTTTTATATGCCACCAACAATACACAAGTTCTTAATTCACGGTGCTCAAGCTCAAGAAGCTCGGAACAAAGACTTCAAAAAATACAAAGAGCAACCAGGACAATTTAAATATATTTTTGATTAGCTCCGATCCAATAATATCTACAAAACGGAAGTTGTTGAAAAAAAGGTGCACACCTTTCCGAAAAAAGCTGTAACTCTGTTAAAGCAGCAGAATTTATGAGCGACAAGAGCGATAGTAAAGGCGAATCCGAGATGGAATCGGATTGATATTTTGATTTTCTTTTAAAATTATGGTTTCCACTAATATATTGGAAGTTATACATATATATTTTAAAAATACAAGGAATACAAAGTTTTTTCTCATTTTCAGTATATTGTTTTTAGCGCATACTTACTATAAAGATCATCGATTCTTAGTATTCTTAATAGATGTAATCTAAATATATACATAAACGATTCGGGTACATTTTCAGCGCTATTAATGAAACATTACCAGTTTTTTGGTAAAACTACCCAAATTTTAAACAATGAGCCGAAGAAAAATAATTATTACAAAAAAAAATACTTTACAGAAAGTCCAAATGTTATTTTTTTTCACTTTTATTGATCAAATACAAAATTATAACATGTTCAAATTTTTTGACGACTGATTTGATCGTCACTATTGGGGTATCTCACCCCAGTGTGCGACGTAGCGTCGGATATGACCCCTTATTCAACGCGAATTTTTAATAGGAACACAACTAAAACATTGCGAGGGGGCATTAATCCACACCGGCCCCAACAGCTTCCAATTTCGAAATTTTCACTTTTTCACTTTCAACGCTCTCTTTCCCAAGGCAATTGAAATTGATTAAGTCTTGGTATGCGATCCAGTTAGTTTTTGCGGTACCTTTCGCTTGGTGTATCACTCGATATGATGGGAGTTCTTTCTGTATATATAGTAGTCGCCTTCGCACACTCTCCTTGTGCGCTTCGTCACTACGTGGACTGCCGTCCACAGTGATATCCCAGAGGAGAAGAGAATGTAATAAAAATCAACAAAGAGATCATTTTTGTCCTATTAATTTCCATTTAATTTTCTGACCGTACCTATGGCAGCTATATGATAGAGTAATCCGATTTTTTTAAAATTTAATTTGAAATTCAGAAATATTTAAAAAATAATATTCCCAAGAGTAGAAAGTAAAATGTCAAAAAACACCGAAGCTATAATTTTGTTCGATTATTTTTCCGATTATTCGTATGGGAGCTATAAGATATAGGCGCACGTTTCGACTCGTTCCGACTTATATACTACCTGCAAAAGAAAGGAAATCTTTGGAAAAATTTTGGGCCGATAGCTTTAAATCGGAGAGACTAGTTTGCGTAGAAACAGACGGACAGACGAACATGGCTAGATCGACTCACATAGTCACACTTTATGGGGTCGGAAACGTCTCCTTCACTGCCTTACAAACTTCTGAATGATATCATAATCTCTCTGCAAGGGTATAATAATAGTCAGGGATTCTTTGACCACAACTTTTATTGGCAAACGTAAAAGTTAAATTAATTTTTAAAATATAATATAGAATTTCTTTTTAGTGTGAGTAACACAAAAAAAAAAAACATGGTGGGTCGGGGATCGAACTCGGTCCTTTTTGTTCGGGACAGAAGCTCGACAGGCTAGGCATGAAATAAACTTCTACTTGACTCTTTTATTCCAGCGGAACAAAAACAGTTAACAAGTTAAAAAAGAAAGAAAAAAATATTACGTTTCGTACAAGTTATTTTTACTGAAACTTTGGGACGTTGAAATAATTTTTTTTTGTTTTCGCATACATTTATTAGGCCCAGAAACCTACCATTTCAGATGCTGAGCTCGATCGACCTTAATAAAGTCCACCCTAATGTACATAGCGCTAATAATGCATACGCATATGCCTTCTGCGTTAATTCTTGTTTTAGAGTTTGCTAGCTGAGTAACGGGTTTTTAAGTAGAGTATTGCGAAAAAGGGAGAACCGAATATGTATTTATTTTTATGACGGACGTTGATGCGCTACGAGCAGTTCAAACAAGAGGTCGTTTGGGCAAAAATGTGAAATCAGGAGGAAGATACATACAACAAATTAAGGCTTAAAACAAAGGGTGCAACAAAGAATGAAGCAAATGAGGTAAAAGTTAAGTTTTTAATAAGTTGAAATGCATATTAAATGATAAAGGTTGTTATATATATTACATAAAATTCGAAAAGGCTCGTGCAGACTCAAATTTGATGTACATCGTGGCCAATTAAGAGGATAATAATTTCGTGTTAGTCTAACGGGAACATTAAAAGTTAGACGGTTTACAAGTTCTACAAAATCAATATTACCAATTATAAGATTTTGCATAAAATAGTAGGAAGCTTTTCTGCAGGAAACGGGATCAGTTTTGGACCAGTAAAATACTAGTCGGGGTAGGAAAGGTAACTTGTTAATGTTATCATAGAGTACGAATCTTTATAGAGACACCATTTGCTCTACCCGAACCTCTGCACAAGCTCTGCTGAGAGCCAATTCAAGGCTAAGCTCGAAGCGAACTTCAATTTCTCACAGCTTGCAACATGTGCGAAGCAACGGCAATAGTGGTGAGAATCCACACACAAAAACAAAACAGTGAGTGAGAGCGGTGCAGATATATAAAACCCCATTAAACTCACCATGGGCATGGAATGAATGTTAGAATCGAACATATTAAAAACAAGAGAGAACACTATAGTCGGGTGCCCCGACTATCAGATACCCGTTACTCAGCTAAAGGGAGTGGGAGGGAGATGGAGATAGAAAACTTTGATCGGGCATAACTTGTTAACAAATGGTCCGGCAATAGTGGTGAGAATCCACACACAAAAACAAAACAGTGAGTGAGAGCGGTGCAGATATATAAAAACCCATTAAACTCA
This sequence comes from Drosophila pseudotakahashii, assembly GCA_035046095.1. Taxonomy (NCBI): domain Eukaryota; kingdom Metazoa; phylum Arthropoda; class Insecta; order Diptera; family Drosophilidae; genus Drosophila; species Drosophila pseudotakahashii. Next base: position 39,659 of record JAWNOE010000111.1, on the reverse strand, counting down.
CCATGGGCATGGAATGAATGTTTGAATCGAACATATTATAAACAAGAGAGAACGCTGTAGTCGGGTGCCCCGACTATCAGATACCCGTTACTCAGCTAAAGGGAGTGGGAGGGAAATGGAGATAGAAAACTTTGATCGGGCATAACTTGTTAACAAATGGTCCGATTTGAGAGAATTGGAATTACCCACACATATTCTTTGGCTTCCTACGCAGCGCAAGTTTGTTTCAGCCGGGGGCCACAATCGCCTAACGCCCACAATTAACGAGTTTAAAAAGTGTCTACCTTTAAAGATTTTGGAGTTTTGTATTGCAGTTTTATTGTATTTATCAATACCTATCGAAATGTAGAAGAGATTTTTCAAATCAGACCATTCGTTAAAAAGTTATGCCAGATTTAAAAATTGTATATCTCCATCTCCCTCGCACTCACTTTGGCTGAGTAACGGGTATCTGATAGTCGGGGTACCCGACTATAGCGTTCTCTCTTGTTTTATTTGATATCAGAAGTTTTGGTTTGTTTACACTTGCTCCCATCGGAGCTGATATATACATTTATAATTTTTAAACTATTGTATTTAAACGAATTAACTTAAAAAGGCGTTTAAGTATTTTAAAATAACTTTTAAACGAGGTATAGCACATGTCTGTAGCTTTAGTAGTGTATAACTAACGATCTAACGAAATTGAGCTATTTTTAGCTTTTTTTCCGCTAAAGCAGCAGGTTTTTCCAAAAGTCGTATATCAAAAGTTTCCTATTTGTAACTCCTTAAAACAATTAAAATGATTCAATGACCCTAAAATACAGTTTGGATACGCACATACAAAATGTAATGCTTGGGCAGCATTAATTGTTATGAGCTGGCAAAAGTGGCTATTTTCGTTTCTTAATAACTTTTAAACTTGATAACAATAATGTGCTATATACCAAAAATTAAGGAATCTCAAGGGCTATATAGTTTTAAGTTTTAAAGAAAATCGTTAGAGCCGTTTCTGAGAAAAATAAAAAAAAGCTAAAAATAACCTTAAAAAAATGGTTTTGTGCATAACTTTTTAGCTATTGCATATACATAAATACTGTTGAGAAGACGTTCATTGTACTTCAAAATACTTGTAATATAAGGTAAAGCACAAGTCTGTAGCTTAAGTATATCGCAAGTAATGGGCTTACGAAATTTAGCCATTTATAGCTGTTTTCCCGCTAAACTAGCGAGTTTTTCCAAAAGTGGTAGAACTAATGTTTCTTATATCGAGCTGTTTAACACCATATAAATTTAATATAATTTTATACCAACGTTTTGGGACAAACACACAAACTGACAAACAGAATTAAATTTTCATTTTAGGAAGAAAATCTTATTTTGGCTAAAACTTTTGAACGGTGCATCGGATTTTATCTATGACCCCTCATTCGACGCATACTTTCAATTGGAACACAACTAAAATAATGCGAGGAGGCATTTATCCTCACCGGCCCAACAGCTCAAAAATTCGAAATTTTCACTTTTTTACTTTCTTTGCTTTCTTTCCCAACCAATTGATTTTCTTAAAGTCTTGGTATGCAATCCTGTTCGTTTTTGCGATACCTTTCTATTGGTGTATCACTTATTATGATCGGACCATCACAACAGATTTTCTATTCTGCGGCTATATATAGTAGTCGCCTTCGCACACTCTCCTTGTGCGCTGCGTCACAACATGGGCGCCAATAGTGATGAAATTGGAACAAACCTACTTTTTTTGAGGCAACTTCTAGAACTTGAACCGGGGACCTTTGGATTTGTAAACACACAAACTGATCAAGCCATACACGCATCACATTTTGTAATGCACTAACAAGGTTTATAAATTTTAGTGTGATATATTTTCAAAACAGTGATTTTTCACATATATATTGCCTCCGACAGACTAAGATAAGTTTAAATAAAACAAGAAAGGAAGTTAGCTTCGGCAAGCCGAAGTTTGTATACCCTTGCAGTTATAATAAGTACCCAAAGATTAGTCCTCACTCGATCGGAGCTGTTCCTGGGATTCCAAATATATCATTGCCTATTAAAAATGTTAATATTAAATTGTCAAAAATTAAAACGCTTACTTCCTACAAAGTTACAATGTACTTTTATACCCTTGCAGAGGGTATTATAATTTCAGTCAGAAGTTTGTAACGCAGTGAAGGAGGCGTTTCCGACCACATAAAGTATATATATTCTACAAAAAAATAGACCCCATCGTGAACTATTGCCCATGTCTGTGGAATTCGACGCCAAAGTTGAAACTCACAAAATTTGCACAATTTCTGTGATGAAAAAAGACGTCTGAGAATTAAATCTTAAATGGAACTAATTATAATTATTTATTGAATCTCTTGTTTTTTGTATGCTTTAATTTCGGTTTAAAGCGATTTCATGATATCAGGATATTTTATTGGATTTAGAGAACCTAGAGAACCGCGGCGTTACATAGCTTAGGAGTCACTTAATTTTAACTTGCCCATGGGAAATTTACCATATAATGGGTATACAATTCAGGTATTTTATTCATTCAAGAATTCGACGATAGGTTTTATGTTAGCAATTAAGTTTTTAAAAAGGTAGATAAAGTTGTTCTCAAAATTATGCAAATTGGCTCAGATTGAGGTTAACATATGGTCGGCTATGCCGTACTTACAACAGGGAAACTTTAAATTTCTTTCCAACGCAGTCGAAGGGGTGTGGACGGTGTGTGTATGCTGTATGATGTATGTGTGCTGGGTGAACTACAAAATTTTGTTAGTTAACAGTCAATCTAAGGCGAATAATACATACTGTACCCGTTTAATATTCTTGTTGTCTACAAATTTTAAATCTAGATTTAATACTACAAAAAATGCTGATGCAGTCAGATCGACTGCCGAGATCAGGTGGTTAATCCTCAGCGGAGTGGTAGTGGAGTCAAAAGCTAGACGCGAAGAGGCTCCTGTAGGTCGTTGGGATGGCCAAACTAAGCTTCGGGCTTAGGCTACGCACAAGTGTATGTATCGATCTAGGGACTACAACAAAATGAGTAACTGCCCCGGGCTGCGTTAACTAAGGGTATTTTATTTACCTAGGTTTTTCGTACGTATTACAACGATCTTGAATTTTCAGGCGTGCACTAGAAAAGTACGCGGCTCGGCTCGACATGTAGGCCGGCTCCACGTGTGGGCGACCAGAATTTATTTGGACAGAACTGCCAGGGTTTCCTGGTGCTACTTGCATTAGGACGATGAATTGTTGATGCTAGGGGTGTACACGTGGCTCGGCTTGAGATGTAGGCCGGCTCCACGAGTTGGCGACCAGAGTTCTGCCGTGCAGATTGGCGGTATATATCCTGCTATACATTGCTTGGGCTCGCCGGTTACAGGTGGCTCGGCTCGAAATTTAGGCCGTCTCCACGTGTTGGCAAGCAGAGTGGGCCAAAAACGAGCACCTGGCGATTTCTCCGAATACCGATCCGCTCTTCCTAATAATTTCCTATTAGTATTCGTTTATTGAGCGAGCTCAAATCTAACTCACCTACTAAGTTTTTTTTCGACTATCAGTTGGAGGTTAGGTTCACTGGCAACGAAAATCCAGCCAGCCAAACGTTGGGAATTCGGAGATCTCGTTGGTTTCTTCGTACTCCTAATTCCTGATGGGATGGTTGGGGGCGGGTAGAAAGCCTGTTGTGGTGCGTTTATAGATATAGCAGTTACTTAGCAATCACTTATAAAACTTATAAGAGAACGAAAAACTACAATGGCCGCGGCAAGCTGCTGTCAACTGTTATTCCGACAAGCAGTTTTGAAAAATACTGACATATCGTTTGGTATTTTTCTGGGATTTGACGTTGCCACAAAGTTGCTGAACCAGAAGCGCTAGTTTTATAGTTAAAAAAATACAAAATTCTGTCTAATAATGCACACCCCTACAATACATACCACACATAACAGACTACGTCCCACCCCATAGTCAACTTCGAAAAAAGATACAAGGTCCTCATACCCACCCGCATAGACTTGGACCTCCTCCCTCACCAGATCGAGAACGCCGTCAATATATACACAGATGACTTCAAGCTCAACTTGCAAACAGGTGTGGAAGTTTTCTCGTCTGAATTAGATATAAAAGTCTTATTTCGTCTACCAGATCACTGTAGTGGAAGTTATGGCAATCCAGGAAGGCATGTCTCACCTGGACCCAAGAAAACACTGCGACACAGACATCTTTATCTTTTCGGATAGTCAAGCAGCCCTCAGGGCCCTCGACTCCTATACAACCAACTCAGATACTATCTCTGAATGCCGCAAATTTCTGAACGAGATGGCCACTCATCTCAGAATCAACCTCATTTGGGTGCTTGTACACCAAAACATTGAGGGCAACTGTATAGCGGACGAACTAGCAAGACACGGGACAACCGCCAACATCTTTTGTGATAAGGACACGATGGGGATGCCCTTAGCTACCTGAAGCAAAGTTTGTACACCCTCTCCAATGAGCGTTGGAATGCGATCTCAACATGTCACACTTCCAGGCTTACCTGGGGTAATTATAACCCGAATAGAACCAAACCCCTGTTACAATGAAACAGGGCAGATTTTCTATTCTGCGGCTATATATAGTAGTCGCCTTCGCACACTCTCCTTGTGCGCTGCGTCACAACATGGGCGCCAATAGTGATGAAATTGGAACAAACCTACTTTTTTTGAGGCAACTTCTAGAACTTGAACCGGGGACCTTTGGATTTGTAAACACACAAACTGATCAAGCCATACACGCATCACATTTTGTAATGCACTAACAAGGTTTATAAATTTTAGTGTGATATATTTTCAAAACAGTGATTTTTCACATATATATTGCCTCCGACAGACTAAGATAAGTTTAAATAAAACAAGAAAGGAAGTTAGCTTCGGCAAGCCGAAGTTTGTATACCCTTGCAGTTATAATAAGTACCCAAAGATTAGTCCTCACTCGATCGGAGCTGTTCCTGGGATTCCAAATATATCATTGCCTATTAAAAATGTTAATATTAAATTGTCAAAAATTAAAACGCTTACTTCCTACAAAGTTACAATGTACTTTTATACCCTTGCAGAGGGTATTATAATTTCAGTCAGAAGTTTGTAACGCAGTGAAGGAGGCGTTTCCGACCACATAAAGTATATATATTCTACAAAAAAATAGACCCCATCGTAAACTATTGCCCATGTCTGTGGAATTCGACGCCAAAGTTGAAACTCACAAAATTTGCACAATTTCTGTGATGAAAAAAGACGTCTGAGAATTAAATCTTAAATGGAACTAATTATAATTATTTATTGAATCTCTTGTTTTTTGTATGCTTTAATTTCGGTTTAAAGCGATTTCATGATATCAGGATATTTTATTGGATTTAGAGAACCTAGAGAACCGCGGCGTTACATAGCTTAGGAGTCACTTAATTTTAACTTGCCCATGGGAAATTTACCATATAATGGGTATACAATTCAGGTATTTTATTCATTCAAGAATTCGACGATAGGTTTTATGTTAGCAATTAAGTTTTTAAAAAGGTAGATAAAGTTGTTCTCAAAATTATGCAAATTGGCTCAGATTGAGGTTAACATATGGTCGGCTATGCCGTACTTACAACAGGGAAACTTTAAATTTCTTTCCAACGCAGTCGAAGGGGTGTGGACGGTGTGTGTATGCTGTATGATGTATGTGTGCTGGGTGAACTACAAAATTTTGTTAGTTAACAGTCAATCTAAGGCGAATAATACATACTGTACCCGTTTAATATTCTTGTTGTCTACAAATTTTAAATCTAGATTTAATACTACAAAAAATGCTGATGCAGTCAGATCGACTGCCGAGATCAGGTGGTTAATCCTCAGCGGAGTGGTAGTGGAGTCAAAAGCTAGACGCGAAGAGGCTCCTGTAGGTCGTTGGGATGGCCAAACTAAGCTTCGGGCTTAGGCTACGCACAAGTGTATGTATCGATCTAGGGACTACAACAAAATGAGTAACTGCCCCGGGCTGCGTTAACTAAGGGTATTTTATTTACCTAGGTTTTTCGTACGTATTACAACGATCTTGAATTTTCAGGCGTGCACTAGAAAAGTACGCGGCTCGGCTCGACATGTAGGCCGGCTCCACGTGTGGGCGACCAGAATTTATTTGGACAGAACTGCCAGGGTTTCCTGGTGCTACTTGCATTAGGACGATGAATTGTTGATGCTAGGGGTGTACACGTGGCTCGGCTTGAGATGTAGGCCGGCTCCACGAGTTGGCGACCAGAGTTCTGCCGTGCAGATTGGCGGTATATATCCTGCTATACATTGCTTGGGCTCGCCGGTTACAGGTGGCTCGGCTCGAAATTTAGGCCGTCTCCACGTGTTGGCAAGCAGAGTGGGCCAAAAACGAGCACCTGGCGATTTCTCCGAATACCGATCCGCTCTTCCTAATAATTTCCTATTAGTATTCGTTTATTGAGCGAGCTCAAATCTAACTCACCTACTAAGTTTTTTTTCGACTATCAGTTGGAGGTTAGGTTCACTGGCAACGAAAATCCAGCCAGCCAAACGTTGGGAATTCGGAGATCTCGTTGGTTTCTTCGTACTCCTAATTCCTGATGGGATGGTTGGGGGCGGGTAGAAAGCCTGTTGTGGTGCGTTTATAGATATAGCAGTTACTTAGCAATCACTTATAAAACTTATAAGAGAACGAAAAACTACAATGGCCGCGGCAAGCTGCTGTCAACTGTTATTCCGACAAGCAGTTTTGAAAAATACTGACATATCGTTTGGTATTTTTCTGGGATTTGACGTTGCCACAAAGTTGCTGAACCAGAAGCGCTAGTTTTATAGTTAAAAAAATACAAAATTCTGTCTAATAATGCACACCCTTACAATACATACCACACATAACAGACTACGTCCCACCCCATAGTCAACTTCGAAAAAAGATACAAGGTCCTCATACCCACCCGCATAGACTTGGACCTCCTCCCTCACCAGATCGAGAACGCCGTCAATATATACACAGATGACTTCAAGCTCAACTTGCAAACAGGTGTGGAAGTTTTCTCGTCTGAATTAGATATAAAAGTCTTATTTCGTCTACCAGATCACTGTAGTGGAAGTTATGGCAATCCAGGAAGGCATGTCTCACCTGGACCCAAGAAAACACTGCGACACAGACATCTTTATCTTTTCGGATAGTCAAGCAGCCCTCAGGGCCCTCGACTCCTATACAACCAACTCAGATACTATCTCTGAATGCCGCAAATTTCTGAACGAGATGGCCACTCATCTCAGAATCAACCTCATTTGGGTGCTTGTACACCAAAACATTGAGGGCAACTGTATAGCGGACGAACTAGCAAGACACGGGACAACCGCCAACATCTTTTGTGATAAGGACACGATGGGGATGCCCTTAGCTACCTCAAGCAAAGATTGTACACCCTCTCCAATGAGCGTTGGAATGCGATCTCAACATGTCACACTTCCAGGCTTACCTGGGGTAATTATAACCCGAATAGAACCAAACCCCTGTTACAATGAAACAGGGCAGATTTTCTATTCTGCGGCTATATATAGTAGTCGCCTTCGCACACTCTCCTTGTGCGCTGCGTCACAACATGGGCGCCAATAGTGATGAAATTGGAACAAACCTACTTTTTTTGAGGCTACTTCTAGAACTTGAACCGGGGACCTTTGGATTTGTAAACACACAAACTGATCAAGCCATACACGCATCACATTTTGTAATGCACTAACAAGGTTTATAATTTTTAGTGTGATATATTTTCAAAACAGTGATTTTTCACATATATATTGCCTCCGACAGACTAAGATAAGTTTAAATAAAACAAGAAAGGAAGTTAGCTTCGGCAAGCCGAAGTTTGTATACCCTTGCAGTTATAATAAGTACCCAAAGATTAGTCCTCACTCGATCGGAGCTGTTCCTGGGATTCCAAATATATCATTGCCTATTAAAAATGTTAATATTAAATTGTCAAAAATTAAAACGCTTACTTCCTACAAAGTTACAATGTACTTTTATACCCTTGCAGAGGGTATTATAATTTCAGTCAGAAGTTTGTAACGCAGTGAAGGAGGCGTTTCCGACCACATAAAGTATATATATTCTACAAAAAAATAGACCCCATCGTGAACTATTGCCCATGTCTGTGGAATTCGACGCCAAAGTTGAAACTCACAAAATTTGCACAATTTCTGTGATGAAAAAAGACGTCTGAGAATTAAATCTTAAATGGAACTAATTATAATTATTTATTGAATCTCTTGTTTTTTGTATGCTTTAATTTCGGTTTAAAGCGATTTCATGATATCAGGATATTTTATTGGATTTAGAGAACCTAGAGAACCGCGGCGTTACATAGCTTAGGAGTCACTTAATTTTAACTTGCCCATGGGAAATTTACCATATAATGGGTATACAATTCAGGTATTTTATTCATTCAAGAATTCGACGATAGGTTTTATGTTAGCAATTAAGTTTTTAAAAAGGTAGATAAAGTTGTTCTCAAAATTATGCAAATTGGCTCAGATTGAGGTTAACATATGGTCGGCTATGCCGTACTTACAACAGGGAAACTTTAAATTTCTTTCCAACGCAGTCGAAGGGGTGTGGACGGTGTGTGTATGCTGTATGATGTATGTGTGCTGGGTGAACTACAAAATTTTGTTAGTTAACAGTCAATCTAAGGCGAATAATACATACTGTACCCGTTTAATATTCTTGTTGTCTACAAATTTTAAATCTAGATTTAATACTACAAAAAATGCTGATGCAGTCAGATCGACTGCCGAGATCAGGTGGTTAATCCTCAGCGGAGTGGTAGTGGAGTCAAAAGCTAGACGCGAAGAGGCTCCTGTAGGTCGTTGGGATGGCCAAACTAAGCTTCGGGCTTAGGCTACGCACAAGTGTATGTATCGATCTAGGGACTACAACAAAATGAGTAACTGCCCCGGGCTGCGTTAACTAAGGGTATTTTATTTACCTAGGTTTTTCGTACGTATTACAACGATCTTGAATTTTCAGGCGTGCACTAGAAAAGTACGCGGCTCGGCTCGACATGTAGGCCGGCTCCACGTGTGGGCGACCAGAATTTATTTGGACAGAACTGCCAGGGTTTCCTGGTGCTACTTGCATTAGGACGATGAATTGTTGATGCTAGGGGTGTACACGTGGCTCGGCTTGAGATGTAGGCCGGCTCCACGAGTTGGCGACCAGAGTTCTGCCGTGCAGATTGGCGGTATATATCCTGCTATACATTGCTTGGGCTCGCCGGTTACAGGTGGCTCGGCTCGAAATTTAGGCCGTCTCCACGTGTTGGCAAGCAGAGTGGGCCAAAAACGAGCACCTGGCGATTTCTCCGAATACCGATCCGCTCTTCCTAATAATTTCCTATTAGTATTCGTTTATTGAGCGAGCTCAAATCTAACTCACCTACTAAGTTTTTTTTCGACTATCAGTTGGAGGTTAGGTTCACTGGCAACGAAAATCCAGCCAGCCAAACGTTGGGAATTCGGAGATCTCGTTGGTTTCTTCGTACTCCTAATTCCTGATGGGATGGTTGGGGGCGGGTAGAAAGCCTGTTGTGGTGCGTTTATAGATATAGCAGTTACTTAGCAATCACTTATAAAACTTATAAGAGAACGAAAAACTACAATGGCCGCGGCAAGCTGCTGTCAACTGTTATTCCGACAAGCAGTTTTGAAAAATACTGACATATCGTTTGGTATTTTTCTGGGATTTGACGTTGCCACAAAGTTGCTGAACCAGAAGCGCTAGTTTTATAGTTAAAAAAATACAAAATTCTGTCTAATAATGCACACCCCTACAATACATACCACACATAACAGACTACGTCCCACCCCATAGTCAACTTCGAAAAAAGATACAAGGTCCTCATACCCACCCGCATAGACTTGGACCTCCTCCCTCACCAGATCGAGAACGCCGTCAATATATACACAGATGACTTCAAGCTCAACTTGCAAACAGGTGTGGAAGTTTTCTCGTCTGAATTAGATATAAAAGTCTTATTTCGTCTACCAGATCACTGTAGTGGAAGTTATGGCAATCCAGGAAGGCATGTCTCACCTGGACCCAAGAAAACACTGCGACACAGACATCTTTATCTTTTCGGATAGTCAAGCAGCCCTCAGGGCCCTCGACTCCTATACAACCAACTCAGATACTATCTCTGAATGCCGCAAATTTCTGAACGAGATGGCCACTCATCTCAGAATCAACCTCATTTGGGTGCTTGTACACCAAAACATTGAGGGCAACTGTATAGCGGACGAACTAGCAAGACACGGGACAACCGCCAACATCTTTTGTGATAAGGACACGATGGGGATGCCCTTAGCTACCTCAAGCAAAGATTGTACACCCTCTCCAATGAGCGTTGGAATGCGATCTCAACATGTCACACTTCCAGGCTTACCTGGGGTAATTATAAGCCGAATAGAACCAAACCCCTGTTACAATGAAACAGGGCAGACATCTCCATTCTAATTAATGCCCTCACGGGTCACTGTCTGTTAGGACTCAGCAGCTACGATTACTGTCGCAGCTGTAAACAAATAGAAGAAGAGGAGAACATTCAAACGTTTTCAAATACTAGGAAGCTACACGCTTCCAAACCTTGCGGCCATATAAGGCACAAGCATCCCCTTGTCGGAGCGAGCCGGATCGGACCACTATATCTTAAGGCTCCCATAGGAATAATCAAACAAATATAAGAAAATTAATTGTAACTTTGTAGGAAGTAGGCGTTTTGATTTTTGACAACTTTAAAACAATATTTTAAATAGGCACGCATAATCTGAAATCCCTGGAACTGCACCGATAGAGTGAGCATTAAAAATTAAATTTACTTAATCTGCAAGGGTTTATAAGCTTCGGCTGGCTGAAGCTAGCTTCCTTTCTTGTTATTTATTTTTTTGAGATTTTTCCTATGAGAACCATAAGACATAGTGGTCCGATCCGGCTCGTTCCGACATATGTACTACCTGCAATAGAAAGAAGACTTTTGGGAGATTTTGGTGGGGGGGAACTGTAGGATGGCTTGTCTTTTGGCTAAGATTGCTTTCGGCCCAAAAGTAGGCAACAGAGTTTGGTCAACAAGGTTTTGAATAAAGATAATCTCTTGAGCCAGAATTCCCAAACTTCACCAAATTGGTGAATAGGCTTGAGCGACAGGTCGGACTCAGGGTCCCGACTCGAAGTCAATTTCGGTTAGAGTTACACCAAAATAACCAGCGGACCGAAACGGAACAAAGTTGAAAGTGCAGTGAGGATTAATTTTTTTTAAATTTAAAATCCGAAATTCCCGGCAGTTGCCGTCACAATTGTTGTGAAAAACCAAAGTGCTAAAGTGCCAGCCCCTAGTGGGTAAGTTTTGTTGGTGCGAGAAGGTGGAAAAAACGGTGTTTGAACGCCCTAATGTTTTTAGGTGGCACCTGGTAATTACATAACTTCTGTGCGCTAAAAGCCAAACTTGGTGGAAGAAGTGGGAAAGGCCAACCGGAAGAAACTGGCAACCAATCAACCCTGCAACCAATCTACCCATCAACCAACCAATCAACCGAAGCTGCAGCAGCCTCCAAATCCCGCATCAACCACATAGCGCTGGAAATTTTACATTACATTTTTACATAAATTTATTTTTCTACATTCCCTTTTATATGTTGTAGAGTAGCCCTGTAGCCAACAAAATTTAGGCTAGGGACATTTTACCGGCAATACCGTCCGTAAGCCGTAGGGAAAAGAGGGCCAAGGAACAAAAATGAAATAATCATCCCCTGGAATACTAAATCCACCTTAATCCCATTTAAAACTTAAAAGCAAACAAATTTTACGCGTCATTTTACGCCGCTAGAAGCAGATCGGGAGCAGAAATTTAGTTTAAGTAGTTTTAAGAGTATAGCTTTAACTATCAAGAGAGAAGGTCAATAGCAGGAAAACATGCATTAGAGCAGAGCAGTCCCTTCTTCCCGTTTTCGTTTCCCTTCCCTCTCCCATGTCTTAACGGCTATAGCAGAATACCGTACCGCTTTAGATTGCGTGAGTAAGGCGAGCGAGAGCGTCACAGTGAGCTCTCTTATAAAGTGCTGTAGTTGATTTTCTCTTTCACAGGTCCGTCGTAAAAAAAAAAAAAAAAAAAATAAAGTCGACCCATGCAGTCTAAGCGAAGTCTAAATCATTAAAAGAAAACCAATATTAAAATTCAACTCGATAAACAAAAAAGAACAATTTATTAAAATTTAAATCTTTGTAAACGCCGAGCTAAAAAAGAAAAAAAATCCAAACCCATACATTTTCTCCCAAAAAAAAAAACCATCCCACAACTCCCTGTTAAGAAAATTTAAAAATGCAAGCCACAACGATAATGGCATAAGTTTACACATTCTCTACATTACTCTCTACATTACTCTCTACATTGCTATTGATCTCTGTAAACTATGAGCCTTATTTACATGAGCTCAGAAAAATTAAGCGATCGCTATAATTAGTTTTTATACATTATATTTCAATTTTTATGCACAACTTATATTGTAATCATTTCTTAGGATCCTAATGCTCTTGTTTAGAATTAATTTTTGTCATTTAGTAGGATTATTCTATGTTTAAAAATAAAATTTATAATGTTCACTGAAGTTGAGTAGTGTCAATAGGGAAGCCATGCGTCATCGAATGTTGTCTGTCGTGTAAAGTGTAAATATCATAAATATTGCTGGTCGATGGTGATCATGGTAGGGAGGGCAAGTCAGCACAAACAACCGCTGGCATAAAGGCACTACCTCCTTGTTCGTCCTTGTCTGTCATTTACTAAGTCAATAGTCCGGTCCTTAGTCCTGTGGAGAGTCCTCATTAAGATAGCATGCGAATTAATAAGGATTTATTGTAAAGAGCAAGTAGCTGCGTCTAGAAATATATCCCCGACCCCCTCTACTTGAAATTACTGCCGGAACCAGCGCGTGCTCAACGTAGTCTACCGTACCATCTGCTCGCAATACGTAATTCGCTACAAAATGTTAACGTAGAAGACTTGAGGCCTGGAAAACGGGTGTAAAAGGATTTACTTTTAGGAAAGTCTAATATATTTTCAATTAGGTTTTTATGAGAAGAAATATAAATGACAAGAAAAACGCTTTTTTTGGGATTTTGGCTGTAATATTTTAAAATGTAAAAGCCCTGTCATAGTCAATGTGACTGTCCGAGTGAAAATAAGTAAGCGGATCAGAACAAGTCAGTGCAAAACTACAAGTAAAAATGAATTTTAGCAGTGAGCTTGGGATTATCGACGATTGCAGCAATCAATCATTTTCTTCTTTTTTGAACTTCTCGTAAGTAACTACTCATATTCAATAAAAATAAATAGTAAAATAATAATATTATTGTTTAAGCAAGCACAACACTTAGTGATATCGAAAAAGCTGATGGGGATAATAAACAATTACCCCTGATTTTGAATGGAAAATAATTTAAAATCGTATACTCCGTAAGTAAAATGAAATTGCTAAACCCCTTTAAATGTCTTTTCGCCGTTTTCTCATCTACATGTTAACGTAGAAGACTTGAGGCCTGGAAAACGGGTGTAAAAGGATTAATGCTTGTTCGAGCTTTTATTAGGAATCCCGATAAGTAGGCAACAAAAAAAAAAGAATAACATCAAAAGATACAAGCAAGCAAAACAGTGCTGCCCATCAAGTATGTTGGTATCGGCAATGGGCAGAACCGCAGAGCAAAATTGCCATTCTTGATTTTGACTTTTGAGAAGAGAAAAAAAAACAGAAAAGTCAGCTGAGTGGTTCCATCTTTGGCGGCTCAAGACATCCGGTTTGGGGTAAGATACCTTGGCAACGCGCTTGGTTAATTCTTTTCAAATTGGATCGTCAAGGAGGACAGTCATCAGCCCCCCAAAAGGCTTTCGAGTCGTTGGGAAAAGTTTTGTACTCTTTTGGTTTAACGTAAAACCAACCCCAAATTTTGAACTACAAGAAAAGATCTAAAACGAAAAGGAATTATATTCCTTTTTTTTTATTGCTGCCAAGCAAGGTGAATATAACCCAGCCATCTAAATAGGAAATTCCAGGAAGTGCCTAAACCGATTTTTTTTTGTTATTTTTCTTTCCCTCGTTGCGTGTCCAGCTTGGCACGCAGCAGCAACAATATTCCAGTAGCCTCCAATTGGCAAAGCGCGCCGGAAGATATTTCTGCTGATACCAACAGCCAAACCCCAATTCGCCGGAGAGCGAAAATCCATTCGTCCAGACCTAGGATTTCCAGCCACTCGGTACTCTGCTTCCAATTGGAAAACTTTGCCGGCCGATTCTCGAAACTCGTTCAGCTTTCCCAGAGCGATTGGGCTTCCCGCCTCTCTCCCGGAGTCAGCCAGGAAAGCCATTTGCGCCGACCACGCTCAGAAATAGTAGTTCGCGCCGCGGTCAGCACACCAAATTGCCAAAAAAAAAATCACGCAGCAGTTTGACTAAATATCCCCCAAATCGTGAAAAAAAAGAGAATAATGTGAAGAAACAAATTAGAGTTCAGCTCTACAAGTAATTTAAGGAATTAGGTGTTTATTTTTGTTTGTTAACATTTTTTTTGGTTAAGAAATGTGAGTGAGGAGCTTCACTATTGCGAAAAATAAAAGAACGGGTAAACGAAAACACGTGTTAAGTGAAAAGAAGTGCGAAGAAAAAAAAATGAATTACCCAAAAATAAAATAAAGAGAAGAAAAAGGAAAAGGAAAAGGTAGAGATGTGTGTACAAGTAAGCTGAATAAAACGAAAATTAGTGAAATTAATTGAAAATATTCCTCCCGAAATCAATAAAAAACAAGAGAGAACGCTATAGTCGGGTTTAAACGAATTTATAATGAAGTATAACTAAAAGTCTCCTCATCCGGGGATTATGGAGGTCAGAGTGTCAGGGTAAGAAAGTGTAGTCACTCCCAGGGATCCGGTGGACGAAGCCAAGGACATTCAGGATCATGGTAGGGTGGAAAAGGGAGTGACATAGGCAGGTGTATCTTTTCTATTGTGGTTTTTTTCCCTCGACCATTTTTCTTTCTCTTACATTCTCCTCCTGTGTCCCAAAACTAAGTACGCGAAATTTAATTTATCTTTAATAGCATTTATGCAATGGTAACGTGGCGGTACCCTTTCTTTAGAAACCCACCCCAGGCCGACCAGACAAAAATGGAAGCCGATGACATCGCGTACTCCGCTAAAGCGTTATTTCGTTCCACCAGCTTATTTTCCCAAATCAAACGTTATATGCTACAGATAATTATGGCGCCCAACGTGGGGTCTGATCTTGGCTGTCTTGTTATGAAATATAATAGTCAACAACATCAGACTAAACGGAGTTTATTTATTATATACAAATAATGAATACCGTTGGAAACAAGAAACATGGTCAGACTCTAAAACTTTCTTTACCCGTTCTAACCCAATCAATTATGCCCAGTTTTTTAAACAAAAAAAAAAAAATAAGGGAAGTCTCACTATGGCAACAGGTGATTTCTGGATTAACGAACCAAGGTTGTAGGTACGCTCCGAGACTTACCCTGTAATGTCGGTAAGGAGATAGAAGCTGAATCACGTGTTTCTTGCGATTGGAGATGGATAACATAGATACGTCTATGTCCTGCCACGCAGCAACTTTCTGTGTTAGGTTCTTAGGGTATTATTGGATTAGATAATCTTATGTTTTAGGTATTCTACCGTAGTACACTATTTCTCAAAATGGGCATAGGTTTCCGGAAATTAATAATTGCGGACTGAATTGTTGCCAGTAATAATACTAGGATCTACAAATCAGTAGCACTATCGTTTCGGGGGTTTATTTGTTCTTTAGGTGTTACAAATCGCTTACAAATAAAAACGCGGCAGCGCAGTGCCAAATTGGAAGAGCAGAGGCTTTCGTAGCAGCTTGAAATTTTTGGATCTCTTGCATGCGCAACTTTAGTAGGCCTGTGATAGCTAAAGCTGTGTTGTATATATGTTTACTTGTTATCCACTTGCCGAAAAAAAAATTGGATGATTACTAGACACGAAGCTTATCCTAATTCCCGGTAATAAGTTTAAATTTATTGAAAATTTTCAAAAAGAACTCAATAGTAATATAATTTGCAAATAAATCTATTAAATATATTAATATTAACTATAGGAAAAGATAAAGAGGAAACATAATTAGAACAATTTAGTAGGAGATGTCTGACGCGAATACCTCAGCAGCTGTAAACGCCGACTGTTTTATTTGTCTGAAAAATATTGAATACGCTGCTCAATTATTAGCAGCTAACTGTGGGCATACTTTTCATCGAATCTGCTTTAACACCAAGGTTAAAAATCAAAAAATTTGTCCGGTGTGCAAAGCAGACTTATCATCCCTAAGCGAAAGCGAAGTCAATAGTAGGCCAACAAGTGCTCTAGGTAGAGCAGAAGACGATTCTATCAACGAACCCGAAGACAATTCAGACAAAGCCGACAATATTATGGAAGAGTTACAACAAGCCGTTAGGGACTGCAATAGGCGATCAGAAGCTCTGGCTGACAACATCAATACAAACTTGCAAAAAATGTTGCAAGTTTTAGAAAATCAACAGCGAAATACAGCTTCGGGGAATAAACAGTCAGAGATTGATGATCAGCGTCAGGAAAGTGCCAGTCATAGTTCGGGTGAACAGGAAGCGAATGCAGGAAACTTTTATCCTGCACAAATTCGAGTCGGGCCCAGGGTTCCTGAGATAGACACAAGGTTGAGACCAGATCGTATCAGCCAGATAATAATCAACTGGAAGTTGCGTTTTTCCGGTCGCTCAAATATGTCGATCGACGACTTTATCTATCGGGTGGAAGCCCTTACAGTCCAAACACTTAATGGTAATTATACCCGTTGCTCGTAGAGTAAAAGGGTATATTGTATTCGTGCAAAAGTATGTAACAGGGAGAAGGAAGCTTTTCCGACCCTACAAAGTATATATATTCTTGATCAGGATCACTAGCCGAGTCGAACTAGCCATGTCCTTCTGTCCGTCTGTCCGTCTGTCTGTCTGTCTGTCTATCTGTATGAACGCTAAGATCTCGGAAACTACAAAAGCTAGAAAGTTGGGATTACCCACACATATTTTTGGGCTTCCTACGCAGCGCAAGTTTGTTTCAGACGGTGGCCACTCCCCCTCTAACGCCCACAATCGCCCTAAACCATTTTTTGAAAGGTGTCTGGCGCCCACACCTTTAAATATTTTGGAAAAGAAAAAATGCAGTTTTATTGTGATTATCAATATCTATTGTAGAAGAAATTTTTCAAATCGGACAATCCATTAAAAAGTTATGAGCAAAAAATGAAACAGCCACTAGATGGCGCTAGTAGCTTTGACGCGTGCATATATTAATCTCTCTCCCACTCCCTTTAGCTGAGTAACGGGTATCTAATAGTCGAAGTACTCGACTATAGCGTTCTCTCTTGTTTTGATTTGTTATCACGCCATATAAGCAATTTGTTAGAGGGAAGCGCCAATGACTGGTTTTGGCGCTATCACAAAAGCGTTTAAACTGGTCAAAGCTCAGCATCACTGGAGTGGACCGATTTGCGTGCCGCGATGCGAACTCAATTTAAAGATGAGCTCACCGACGTGAATATCCGTTCAGCTATAGATCGACGCAAGCAAAAGGAAAACGAATCCTATGATGAGTTTTACGAGTCGATCGTAGTATTAGCCGACAAACTGTCAGTGCCTTTGTCCGAGCTGGCGTTGCTAGAAATTTTGCGAGCTGACTTGCAGCCGCAAATACAACACGAACTGTTATATGAAAAAATAAGTAGCCCCGCACACCTACGCCACCTAGTAAGAAAACGAGAGGTATTTGTACAGGGCGTGGCAAAGAATAAACCATTATTCCAGAGGCCGCAAGTTCCAGTGCGACGCGTAGTCAATGCCGTCGAACGACAAGCCAGTTGCGAAGAAGGTTTTAGTAAGGATGACGACAGTATAGAGGTAGCAGCACTCAATTTGGTTTGCTGGAACTGCCTACCGAACATAGGGTGTTTTGTCATGGTTGCGGTCAGCCGAATACATATAAAAACAGCTGTACCAAGTGAACTGGCTCAAAAAACTTAGGGACACGTGCACCAGTGGCAAGTGCACGAAAGAAACTTGCATCAATCGCGACTCAGACAGATCTGTAGAGACACCGCAATTTACAGAAATTGCATTACCAGACAAGACAACTCCCCTGCTAGAACACCGACCTGGGTATCCTCATTTAAGGGCCGAAGGTCTTCGTTACGCATTCGCGAATATTACCGGAAAATTAAAACAGATAATCAGGCGCTAGTTTCTGCCATTACTGGATACGGGGGCTTCCATAAGCTGTATAGGAGGAGACCTGGCCAGAGAAATTTTTAGCAACAATATCAAGTTCAAACAAATGTCATCAAATGTGCGCACAGCAGACGGCAAGTCACAAACCATTTTGGGAAAGCTTTGTTTAGAGGTCACGTATCGAGGGTTAACGAAGCGTCTAACATTTTTCCTTGTTCCGACGCTGGTTCAGTCGCTATATCTAGGGATCGACTTTTGGACCAAATTTGATATGCTACCCTCGGGTCTGACAACACAAGACGGATTAGCGGATATATCAGGCCACGAAGAAAAGCCAACCGCAATTGTTTCACAGCGTAAGCTTTCTTCAGAACAGCATAGGCTTTTGGAAAAGGCTATTCAAGCCTATCCCTCATTTGCTGAGAAGGGACTTGGGAAAACAAAATTGTTGCAGCATGAGATAGACGTTGGTACGGCAAAACCTATAAAGCAGCGTCACTACCCAGTTTCCCCAGCCATCGAAAAACTTATGTATGACGAGATCGATCGGATGATTGGTCTTGGAGTCATCGAGGAATCCGATAGCTCATGGTCAGCGCCAGTAGTCATCGTAAGGAAACCTGAGAAAGTGCGCCATTGCATAGACTGCCGCAAGGTAAATGAGGTGACGCGAAAGGATGCTTATCCTATGCCTTTAATAGAGGGTATCCTAAGCCGTCTTCCCAAGGCTGAGTATATTACCAGCCTTGATCTTAAAGACGCGTATTGGCAAATACCGCTCGAGCCAAGTTCTCGGGACAAAACTGCCTTTACGGTGCCCTGCCGGCCACTGTATCAATTCAAAGTCATGCCCTTCGGTCTAACAAATGCCCCTTCAACCATGTCGAAATTAATGGACCGCATTATTCCGGCACACATGAGAACGGAGGTATTTATTTATCTGGACGATCTTCTGATTATTTCCGACACGTTCGAACGGCACACCAAAGTGTTACGCGAAATAGCACTGGCGTTAGAAAAAGCAGGGCTTACCATAAATGTACAAAAAAGTCGGTTTTGTGTACCTGAAGTTCACTACTTGGGTCACATTGTCGGTCATGGAATTATATCAATGGATGTGGTTAAGATTGAAGCTATTAATGAGTACCCCACACCTCGGTCGCTGAAACTACTTCGCCGTTTTTTAGGCATGACTGGATGGTATAGTAAGTTTATTGAGAATTACGCTGCAATAACATCGCCGCTAACAGACTCATTAAAAAAGAAAAAGGTATTTAGTTGGTCCAGCGCTGCTGAACAAGTATTGAATTTGAAAGACGCAATGTCTAAAGCTCCCGTATTACATATGCCAGATTTCACAAAACCCTTTTTCATTCATTGTGATGCCAGTCACACGGGTGTTGGGGGTGTTTTAATGCAGATCAACCAGGATGGCGCCGAAATTCCTATTGCATTCATGTCTCGCAAACTCAACGAGTGCCAGAGAAATTATTCCATAACGGAAAAAGAGTGTTTGGCGGCTATACTAAGTATAAAAAAATGTCGAGCTTACGTAGAAGGGCATACCTTTACGGTGGTAACCGACCATGCCTCGTTAAAATGGTTGATGTCCCAATCTGACTTGAGTAGCCGTTTGGCCAGATGGGCTTTCAAGTTACAGTGTTATAGTTTTGTCATCCAGCATCGAAAAGGTGTTAGAAACATAGTTCCCGATGCTTTGTCCCGCACTTTTACCGAGGATTTGTCTACCATAGAAATTGAAAAGATCATAGATCTCTGCTCTCCACACTTTCTATCGGAACCGTATCAACAACTTAAGGCAAAACTAACACAAGCGGAAAAACAGTTGCCAGATATTAAGGTCGTCAATAACTGCATTTATAGAAGAACTGAACATGCCTCTGAGGAAAGATTAGGTGACGAAATGGTTTGGAAATTATGGCTGCCAAAAGAGTTGGTACCAGTGGCATTGGAAAAAGCTCACGACGATCCACTATCCTCTCATTGTGGAATTAATAAAACCTTAGAAAAGATTAGAAGACACTATTTTTGGCCTAATATGATGAACGAAGTCCGAGACTACGTTAATAATTGTGAGATTTGTAAAGGCACTAAACATCCCAATTATGTCCTACGACCTCCATTGGCCAAAACAGGCGAAACGCAGAGATTCTTCCAAAAACTCTTTATAGACTATTTAGGACCGTATCCACGTTCAAAATCTGGCCATGTCGGAATTCTAGTACTTCTCGATCATTTTACAAAATTTCCCTTTATAAAACCAGTTAAAAATTTCACAGCCGAAGCTATATTAAAGTATCTCGAAGAAGACTTATTTCATTGTTTTGGGGCACCCGAGGTAATCGTCTCCGACAATGGAGTTCAATTTAAGTCAAATATTTTCAATAATCTGCTCAAAAAGTACGGGATACAACACGCATACACTGCCGTTTATGCTCCACAAGGAAACGCGAAAGAGTCAACCGCAGTATCATAGCTGGCAATAAAGCTTATGTTAATCCTGATCAGTCCAATTGGGATGACAAACTTAGAAGCATATGCTGTCCTCTCCGCTCTAGTTGGCATTCAGCCGTTAACTATACTCCCTACCGCTTAGCTTTCGGTCAGCACATGGTCACAGACGGGTCAGAGTATAAGCTGTTGAGGGAATTGGATTTGCTAGAAGACAGGGCTATTCAAATGTCTAGGGAGGATTCTGTAAATATTTTTAGAAAAGAGGCAGTAAAAGCTATGCGACACCAGCAGGCTAGAAACGAAAAAATTATAAATTACGAAGTCGCGAAGTTTCGTATACCGTAGACCAAGAGATATATAGAAGGAATTTCCAACAAAGCAAGTTTGTAAAAGGTTTTAATGCAAAGCTAGCGCCGACATTTGTTAAAGCCAGAATAAGGAAAAAACTAGGGTCAGCCCATTATGAACTAGAGGACCTACAAGGGAAAATAATAGGAAATTTCATGCGAAAGACATAAAACAATAAAATATCTGCTCTCCAAGCGTGAATCACACTTTGGAAAATGGCATTCCTCTAGTGCGATTTTGGCGGTGGGGAATTGTAGAAAAAATGCTTGTTCGAGCTTTTATTAGGAATCCCGAAAAGTAGGCAAAAAAAAAAAAAGAATAACATCAAAAGATACAAGCAAGCAAAACAGTGCTGCCCATCAAGTATGTTGGTATCGGCAATGGGCAGAACCGCAGAGCAAAATTGCCATTCTGGATTTTGACTTTTGAGAAGAGAAAAAAAAAACAGAAAAGTCAGCTGAGTGGTTCCATCTTTGGCGGCTCAAGACATCCGGTTTGGGGTAAGATACCTTGGCCACGCGCTTGGTTAATTCTTTTCAAATTGGATCGTCAAAGAGGACAGTCATCAACCCCCAAAAGGTTTTCGAGTCGTTTGGAAAAGTTTTGTACTCTTTTGGTTTAACGTAAAACCAACCCCAAATTTTGAACTACAAGAAATGATCCAAAACGAAAAGGAATTATATTCCTTTTTTTTTATTGCTGCCAAGCAAGGTGAATATAACCCAGCCATCTAAATAGGAAATTCCAGGAAGTGCCTAAACCGATTTTTATACCCGTTACTCGTAGAGTAAAAGGGTATATTGTATTCGTGCAAAAGTATGTAACAGGGAGAAGGAAGCTTTTCCGACCCTATAAAGTATATATATTCTTGATCAGGATCACTAGCCGAGTCGAACTAGCCATGTCCGTCTGTCCGTATGAACGCTGAGATCTCGGAAACTATAAAAGCTAGAGGATTGGCCTTTTGCATGCATATTCTTGGAGTTCCTACGCAGCGCAAGTTTATTTCAAAATGGTGCCACGCCCCCTCTAACACCCTCAATCGCCCTACACCATTTTTTGAAAGGTGTCTAGCGCCCACACCATTAAAGATTTTGGAAAACTAAAAATGCAGTTTTATTGTGACTATCAATACCTATCGAAATGTAGAAGAAATTTTTTAAATCGGACCATTCGTTAAAGTTATGCCCGATCAAAGATTTTATATATCTATCTCCCTCGCACTCCCTTAGCTGAGTAACGGGTATCTGATAGTCGGGGCACCCGACTATAGCGTTCTCTCTTGTTGTGATTATCAAAACCTATCGAAATGTAGAAGAAATTTTTTAAATCGGACCATTTGTTAAAAAGTTATGACCGATCAAAGTTTTAATATATCCATCTCCCTCGTACTCCCTTAGCTGAGTAACGGGTATCTGATAGTCGGGGCACCCGACTATAGCGTTCTCTCTTGTTTTTTGTTATTTTTCTTTCCCTCGTTGCGTGTCCAGCTTGGCACGCAGCAGCAACAATA
The DNA here is from genome assembly GCA_035046095.1 of Drosophila pseudotakahashii. Taxonomy (NCBI): domain Eukaryota; kingdom Metazoa; phylum Arthropoda; class Insecta; order Diptera; family Drosophilidae; genus Drosophila; species Drosophila pseudotakahashii. The sequence continues at coordinate 16,965 of JAWNOE010000111.1, read as the reverse complement.
TTCCAGAAGCCTCCAATTGGCAAAGCGCGCCGGAAGATATTTCTGCTGATACCAACAGCCAAAACCCAATTCGGAGAGCGAAAATCCATTCGTCCAGACCTGGGATTTCCAGCCACTCGGTACTCTGCTTCCAATTGGAAAACTTTGCCGGCCGATTCTCGAAACTCGTTCAGCTTTCCCAGAGCGATTGGGCTTCCCGCCTCTCTCCCGGAGTCAGCCAGGAAAGCCATTTGCGCCGACCACGCTCAAAAATAGTAGTTCGCGCCGCGGTCAGCACACCAAATTGCCGAAAAAAAAAAATCACGCAGCAGTTTGACTAAATATCCCCCAAATCGTGAAAAAAAAGAGAATAATGTGAAGAAACAAATTAGAGTTCAGCTCTACAAGTAATTTAAGGAATTAGGTGTTTATTTTTGTTTGTTAAAATTTTTTTTGGTTAAGAAATGTGAGTGAGGAGTGAAGTATTGCGAAAAATAAAAGAACGGGTAAACGAAAACACGTGTTAAGTAAAAAGAAGTGCGAAGAAAAAAAAAATGAATGAAAATGTAAAAGGGTATATTGTATTCGTGCAAAAGTATGTAACAGGGAGAAGGAAGCTTTTCCGACCCTATAAAGTATATATATTCTTGATCAGGATCACTAGCCGAGTCGAACTAGCCATGTCCGTCTGTCCGTCCGTATGAACGCTGAGATCTCGGAAACTATAAAAGCTAAAGGATTGGCATTTTGCATGCATATTCTTGGAGTTCCTACGCAGCGCAAGTTTATTTCAAAATGGTGCCACGCCCCCTCTAACGCCCTCAATCGCCCTACACCATTTTTTGAAAGGTGTCTGGCGCCCACACCATTAAAGATTTTGGAAAACTAAAAATGCAGTTTTATTGTGACTATCAATACCTATCGAAATGTAGAAGAAATTTTTCAAATCGGACCATTCGTTAAAAAGTTATGCCCGATCAAAGATTTTATATATCTATCTTCCTCGCACTCCCTTAGCTGAGTAACGGGTATCTGATAGTCGGGGCACCCGACTATAGCGTTCTCTCTTGTTTTAATTACTATTCTCCTTGGCTAGCACTTCTTAAGGGGTTATATACCTTTTTGAGCGAAAAAAATTGAGGGAACTTTGGATTTTTTTTCAGGTGTGTTTGCTACACATTCATTATTTTATGAAACTGAAGTTATTATTTATTGATAGTACATGTTTTTATCGAAACAACAAGCGTTTGCTCTTGAAAATATATGAATAATTTACAAAGTTATGGCAATTCTCTCGAAACCCTTTTTGTTTTATAGCGGCTTGCGGTGACCACGATTGCACAAGAACTATTTGATCGATCTTCTTCATTTTTTTTTTAAATTATTCGTAATGATTGTGCCGAGTTCGTGAACTGTAACTTAGCTTGGACACGGTCTTGTCACGCTCGCCAAAAATGTTTGAGCTCAATCTCAAGAGACAATTCCCAAGAATTGTTTGTGGAAGTTATAGTCCGCAATTACAAAGACGAGACGGTTATTATATATTAGGTTGTATATTTTCGTTGATCCCTCGTTGCGTACAGATTATTGACTGCTGTCGCGTTGCAATTTCTCGTCTGTCCAATGCTTTCGCGACGTAAGCTAAAACGACGATCGCCTCTCGCATAGCCGATTGCCTGATGAGTAGTAGAATTTAACATAATATAAGAGAAAACAAGAGAGAACGCTATAGTCGACTGCTTCGACTATTAGATACCCGTTACTCAGCTAAAGGGAGTGGGAGAGAGATTAATATATGCACGCGTCAAAGCTACTAGCGCCATCTGCTGTTTCATTTTATGCTCATAACTTTTTAATGGATTGTCCGATTTGAAAAATTTCTTCTACAATTCGATAGATATTGATAATCACAATAAAACTGCATTTTTACTTTTCCAAAATATTTAAAGTTGTGGGCGCCAGACACCTTTCAAAAAATGGTTTAGGGCGATTGTGGGCGTTAGAGGGGGCGTGGCCACCGTCTGAAACAAACTTGCGCTGCGTAGGAAGCCCAAGAATATGTGTGGGTAATCCCAACTTTCTAGGTTTTGTAGTTTCCGAGATCTCAGCGTTCATACAGACAGACAGACAGACAGACAGACAGACAGACAGACGGACAGACGGACATGGCTAGGGTCGTTTATAGGGTCGGAAAAGCTTCCTTCTCCCTGTTACATACTTTTGCACGAATACAATATACCCTTTTACTCTACGAGTAACGGGTATAACTAACATGACAATTGAAGATATAATATAATCGAACTTTAGTTACACACAATTTCAAAATGTAAACGCCTTGTCATAGTCAATGTGAATGTCCAAATGAAAAAAAGTAAGCGGATCAGACAAGTCAGTGCATAATTGTAGCAGTGAACTTGGGATTATCGACGATTGCAGCAATCAATCATTGTCTTCTCTTTTGAACTTCTCGTAAGTAACAACTCATATTTAATAAAAATAAATAGTAAATAATAATATTATTGTTTGAGCAAGCACAACGTTCAGTGTTAATGAAGCAGCTAATGGGGATAATGAACAATTACCGCTAATTTTAAATGAAAAATAATCTAAAATCGTATACTCCGTAAGTAAAAAGAAATTGCTAAAGACCTTTGAAAGTCTTTTCGCCGTTTTCTCGTCTACATGTTAACGTAGAAAACTTGAGGCCTGGAAAACGGGTGTAAAAGGATTTACTTTCAGGAAAGTCTAATATATTTTCAATTAGGTTTTAGGCGAAAGAGATGCTATTATCGTTTCGGCTGAGTGTCAAAGCTGCCAAAAAAAATATCGAGGATCTGCTAAAGTGACGTCAAATTTTATCAGTCACCTCCAAGATAAGCACGGTCCACAATACGAGCAGTTTCTCCACGAAAGGCAACAGGCTAAAAGGTGGATTAGGACAATCGGAGTTCGTAGAAAAAGTTCTAAAATTTGTTGTCGACACATTCTTGATTTTGTCAATTGTTGATAATCCACCTTTTCGTGCCCTTTTTGAAAGCAACTTAGTAGTTGTTCCGGGGCGAAAAACATTGACAAAGCTTTTGGATAAAAAGTTCGAGTTTTATAGATGCACCTTATTGAAACGTTACAATCTGTGGCATACGTTTGCAAAACGGCTGACATTTGGTCAACTAGGAAAAGATCCTTTTTTGGATACCATGCCATTGGATTGATGCTAGTTTTCAACGCCACTCTGTTGCATTGGCGTGTGCACGTATGCTGGGAAGCCATACTTTCAATAGAGTCGCTGAATACACGCAACGGATCAACGATGAATACCTGTTAAGTAATGACAAAATAGTGTACCATAACAGACAAGGGAAGCAACTTTGTCAAGGATTTTAGGGAGTTTGGAGTACAATTTAAGTTAAAAACGGAAAAAACCTAACTTAAACAATTTCAAAATATGTTGTATTTAAATTTTGAAGCTCACTATGATGTCATTCGTGAGGATGGCAGCCAATCAGATAACGCGGATACTTCTGATGATGACGTTCGTCAGTCACAGGAGATCCCAGCATTTCATCTTCCGAAACATTATAGGTGTGGGTGCCGCACATTGAATCTGTTGGCTACGGACTATGCGAACATAATTATGTCTGACAGCAGAGTATTCGATGAGTATGCATCTCTGCTGAAAAGGTTTTAATTTAGATCATGTCGTTTTCTAATTCTTGTAAAAAATTAATTGTCATTACTTTTTTGAGGTGTTCTACAATTTGGAACAAGGAAAATCGCCCTAAAACTGCAGAGAGCATCAAAAGCCTGCTGGGATACTCTTTAAAGACCCCGGTTGCAACAACGTGGAAGGATAAAGGATCTATTGCGACTTAAAGATCATTTGGACGAACTTTTTATTATCGTAGACGGTACCAAGTTTACTTTTAGCGAACTGGAATATATGCAGGAATAGAGAAAAATTATGGAGCCGCTAGCGACATGTTTAAATTTCCTTCAAAACCCACTCTACTAACTCTAAAGGTAAAGTGGGATAAGATGGACGCCTCGGAAAAGTTAAACTTTTTAAGTGGAAGGATTAAACCGTTAGTCAGAGCTCTAAAGAGAGGAGCGGTTTGATGAATTTTTTAAAACAAGAAAGAATCGATCGGTGCTGTCTCTAATAAATATTAAATTCTCAAAAATTAAAACGCCTACTTCCTACAAAGTTACAAGGTATTTTTATATATTTTTGGAGATTATAAGCAATAGAAAGAAGACTTTTGGGAAAGTTTCATCGCGATAGCTTTAAAACTGAGAGCGTAGTTCGCATAGAAACGGACAGACGGACATGGCTAGATAGACTCGGCTATTGGTGCTGATCAAGAATATATATACTTTATGTGGTCGAAAACGCCTCCATTTAAACATTCATTAGAGGCTTAGAAAGGGACAAATATATATGCATTTACTGGGATTTGTTTGGATAAGATGGCATGGTCACTCAGAATTTAAACGTTAAATTTAAACTTTAATTCAAATAACTTCAAAGCTGTAAAATTAATAGTGTGTATTGTCATGAAAGCAGGCTGTACAAAGTATTTGTACATACGTATTTATATTTAATTGTATCAATTTTATAAAACTTTATAGACGCATGACGTTATTTTTAGTTAGAAACGGAGTAATTAGGCCGCTGAAATATTTTTTGTATTGTTCGTATTTGTTTATATATTTATTATTGATACCATTTCACATTTGCTCTAGTGTAGCATGTAACGTACAGAGGGAGATCCCAGAAAACTTTATATTTTCCAAAAGGAGGAGCAGATGACAATTCGTATATCGTGCGGACCACGTGATGGTTCCGGCTAGTCGTCGAGTCCGTTGATATACAGCCCATTATCTCCACAAAGGAAATCACATAAATATATTATCATTAAATCGATCACGTGCAAGAATAAGTCGACGGTAACGCAATTCGGACTGACGAATATTTTGGGAGATTTGCTTAGAATTGAAGTTAGGAAATAAAAATCTCAAGAATGTGGCAAGATGTTGTTGCAACCACAAGTGCCCACCCTTCCATGATCACACCGTCCCATAGCTAGGGTGTGATCCCTAAATGAGGGTATTAACCCTCTATGTTACTCCCACATCTCCTGTTATCGGCATGTCCCCTTTAGCTAATTGGCGGTCTACTCAAAATTCATTATAAAATTCATTTATTAACATAGAATATTTAAATGTACTGCTGACATAATTCTACAGGGCGTATTCCCACCCACAATCGCTATTTTACGCAAGGAATTAACAGAATATAAATTTATAGATATAGAAATATAATAGATATCTAAAATATAATAATATAATCATAATGGCAATATAGTATTTAAATAGTAACAAAATAAAGGGGCAAAAATAAATTTAAGATATGTAATTAAAAAGAAGGAAATTAACCCGTGTGTATGAGAAAAGTAAATACAACCAGTGTTCAGGGTTGTGGAACCTAAGCGGATTCCATTGACTTTACATTTGGCTATGCTTAAGCGGCGAATTCGCGAAACTTGCGGCGAATTCGTATTACGGCACAAATCATTCTGTTTTATTTCTATAATTCTTACTTCATTATTTTCTTTTCTGTTCGGTTCTTTTCTTTTCAATTCTACTTCATTCACTTCATGTTTTCTTTTCTATTTTAATTTTCGTTCATTTCAATTTCGTTTTAAGTTTTCATTATTTTAATTCAATTTTGACCTCTCGGCTTTTGTTATTTGGTCGGAAATTCTGGTCGGGGATTTTCTTTATGCAATTTATAAAAATATATAAAATAAGTAGGGTGACTCACTCATTGAACATCCGGCGAGGAAAGCGCTTTCTTCGTAGAACGTTGTCACTGAAATTCGCTGAAATGTTAATAGTACATATGTTTCACCGCACGACACAAGAACCTCGCCAAATTGATCTTCTTTTCTTTCTTAAACATGACTAAAGCTATAACTTCACTTGATTGGTTTCATTTTCTTTTACCAAATATTAATTTACGTTTATATTAGAATTTTCTTCACTGATTTTCTGGCGTGGCTATACCGCTCGCATACACACTCACAAATGGGCTTTTATTTTTTTTTATATTTGCGTGTGCGCCTTTTAAGGAATTAAATTTAAGTATTAAGAAAAATATAATTTAACTATGAAATTAAAAAAAAAACTTGAAATAATCATAAGGGGGAAGAGTACAGTGGCGTACTTTTAGAATAATACCATTTAAAGGTAAAATTACATAGAAAACCAGCAACCGGAGATGCTCATACGAGAGGCCACTGTACCTTAACGTAGGTCAGTTACAAAGCGATTACATAATTGCAGCGTGGTCTTGCGGGTTACATGTGTATGTGCGTGACTTTTTCTTTTGGGTGGTTCTTATTCAGGCAATTATTAGATTTTCACACTAAAAAAAAAACGTAGATTCTGCCGAACTTTTCGTACGACGATGAGCAGTATTTCCCGGGCGGTTTTCCGCCGTTTTCCGACTTTCCGCGGCCTCGGCGCGGAGCAGCGTCGGAGCTGCGACCGTTGCGTTTGCGCTGGTGATAAAAACTGAAGCCCCTCTCCTCTCTGGCCGCTGCTTGGGCCGATCTCTTTCGGGAAAGCTGAGCTTTGCCTGGAACGTCTGGATTTTGGAGCGTATTGATGGAAAAACCAATGGCTGGGAGAATAAAGGTGTGCTTTTGCACCTGGGTACCTAAATAAAATTGACTAAGGTCAGCATTGCCTAATTTTGGGGACGACAGCCGATTTATTTTCTTACCCAATATGGTATAACCCACGATTATTAATAACTTTTCTAATCTTTGACTGGCTGGCACTTTGAATTAACTTTTTGACTTTGCTCGAGATATGCACGTCTGCCTTGGCTGGCGTTAGAATTAGAAAAGACCGATACTCGCGTGTCAGAACCTCATGTAACCAAAATTTCCCCAAATTTCGAAGAAGATCGCCATTTTTGTCTGCCAACCCACGGTACTCTCATGTAATTTTGATTCCCGAATTTCTCTTGAGTGCAACCTTTTTGAGCTGAGCTTGGCAGCGATTCATTCTCTTTGGTAACCCAAGTGGGACAAAAAAAATTAAAGTCTGCTTCTAGGCTTATTTATTTTGGTGGACAAAAGAGCGACAAGGTACATTACAAATCCCCCCCACCAAAATCACACTTTGGGGAAAACAAAGTGTGATACTAGCTTGGAGCGATTGTAAGCTGGATTATTTATTGTTTAATATCTTTTGCATGAAACTTTCCAACCAGTTTGCCCTGTAAATCTTCCAATTCATAGTACGCCTGACCTAGTTTTCTCCTCACTCGCGCTTTAACAAATATTGGGGCAAGCTTTGCGTTAAATCCTTTTACAAAACAACTCTGTTGGAAGTTCCTACGAAAAACCTCCTGACCAGGCCTAAAGGATACTATTCTGCTTCGTAAATTGTAAGTCCTCTCATTGCGATCATGTTGTTTACGCATTCCATCAGTGGCGGCTTTTCTGAGGATTTCAAACGAATCTTCTTTTGAGAATTGTATGTCTCGGTCTTCTAGCAGCTCCAATCCTTTTAGTAATGGGTATGTCTCTCCGCTGGTGATCATTTGCTGTCCAAAAGCTAATCGATAAGGGCTAGATTTTACGGCACTATGTGTGGACGATCGCAACGCACAAGCAATGCTGCTAAGTTGGACGTCCCAATTGGATTGATCGGGGTGTATATAAGCCTTTATGGCGGCCAGAATGGACCTATTTACTCTTTCTGAAGCATTTGCTTGCGGCGAATAAACGGCCGTATACGCATGCTGTACACCATACTTTTGCAAAAGGGCGTTAAACGCGTGCGACTTAAACTGTACGCCGTTGTCAGACAGAACTACCTCAGGCACCCCAAAACAGTGAAACAGGTCCTCCTCAATGTAAGGCAAAATCGCATCTGTAGTAAATTTCTTTACCGGCTTAATAAAAGGAAATTTAGATAAGTGATCTAGCACCACAAGGATGCCAATATTTCCCGCTTTACTTCTTGGATAGGGCCCAAGAAAATCTACATAAATTTTCTGAAAAAACCTCTCAGTTTCCCCAGACCGGGCCAAAGGCGGTCTTAAAGCTTTGTTTGGATACTTAGTGCATTTACAAATTTCACACGCATTAACGTATTCCCTTACATCTTTCAGCAGCTTTGGCCAAAAGTAGTATGCACGAATTCGGTCAAGGGTCTTGTTAATGCCACCGTGCGCTGATAATGGATGTTCATGAGCGTCTTTTAACGTGGCTGGTATTAGATTATTAGGGATCCACAGCTTCCAACATTTCTCATCGGCTATTTTCTCTCCGATAGGATGTTCTGTACGACGAAAAATATGTTTCCCTACGATCTTTAGATCGGGGGTTAGATTTAGAGTTGAGCTAACTTTAGCCCTTAGAGATTTATATTCTTCTGAATCAAAGTGTTCTGATTGTAAATCGACTGCCGATATAGCTGCCATTTCCGAGCAGTCTTCGGTAAACACTCGGGACAGCGCGTCGGGAACTATGTTCTGGGAACCTTTCCGGTGTTTAATTGTAAAGTAATAACCTTGCAGTTTCAAGGCCCACCTAGCGAGTCTACTACTGAGATCGGTTTGAGTCATCAGCCACTTCAGGGATGCATGGTCCGTGATTACTGTAAACTGATGCCCCTCCACATAGGCCCGAAATTTTTTTATACTGAGAATGGCAGCCAGGCATTCCTTTTCAGTAACGGAATAGGAACGCTGACATTTATTGAGCTTCCTCGACATAAACGCTATAGGGACCTCATCGCCATCCTTATTGACCTGCATAAGGACACCACCAACTCCTGAGTGGCTGGCGTCGCAGTGAATAAAGAATGGCTCGGAAAAATCTGGTGTGTGTAGCACTGGGGCTTTACACATAGCCTCCTTCAGAGCCAGGAACGCACCATCAGCTTCATCTGACCAGGCGAATTGACGTTTTTGCGTTAACGCGTCAGTTAACGGTGAAGCAATGGACGCATAATTCTTTATAAATTTATGGTACCATCCAGTCATACCTAGAAATCTACGTAACTGCTTCACGGACTTGGGTACTGGGTAGTCTTTAATAGCCTCAATCTTAGCTGAATCCATGCTAATGGTTCCGTATCCTACTATATGTCCTAGGTAATGGACCTCGGGTACGCAAAATCTACTTTTCTGCACATTAATTGTTAACCCTGCCTCTTTAAGTTTATCTGCCAATTCCAGAAGGACGCTAATATGACGCTGGAACGTATCAGAAATAATAAGGAGATCGTCCAAATAGATGAACACCTCGTTCCTTAAATTGGCCGGTATAATACGATCCATCAGTTTGGACATTGTGGAAGGCGCATTGCTTAATCCAAAAGGCATTACGGTGAACTGATACAGTGCTCGTCCTGGTACTGTAAAAGCCGTTTTGTCCCTCGATCCTGGTTCTAAGGGTATCTCCCAATAGGCATCCTTGAGATCCAGGCTCGAGATGTATTCTGCCTTTGGCAACCGACTTAGAATCCCATCTATAAATGGCATAGGGTATGCATCTTTGCGGGTTACCTCATTGACTCGCCTACTGTCTATACACAGCCTAACTTTACCTGGTTTTTTGACTAACACTACTGGCGAAGACCAGGCACTGTTTGACTCCTCAATGACTCCTAGGCCCAACATACGGTCGAGTTCCTCGTACATGAGCTTTTCTATGGCCGGTGACACGGGATAGTGCCGCTGTTTAATTGGCTTTGCGTCTCCTACATCTATACTATGTGACAACAGCGAAGTCTTTCCTAGACCTTTTTCCGCGAATGATGGAAAACTTTGAATGGCTTTATTAAGCTCCAAGAATTGCTCCTCAGACAATGGTCTCTGACGATCGGACATTTCTAATTCATCGCAATTGTTTATCTCGTCTACGCATGCCTTTTCTTCTACCAACGAATCGGGTAGCAATCCAAATTCTTTCCAGAAATTTATACCTAAATATAAGGGTTGTACTAATGACGGAACTATATATAACGTTATCAATTTATTTTGATCCTTAAACTTAACCTGAGTGGTAACTTTCCCGATGACTTTTTGGTTTTGACCTCCGGCGGTTCGAACATCGGCCGAAATAGATTTGAAGGGAAAATGAGATTCTTGTAAATCTCTGGCAAATTCTCCCCCAATGCAGCTTATTGAAGCGCCTGTATCCATTAACCCCGTCAATGTTCTACCTATCAGCGTAACTTCGGCATAAGGTCTGACATCCGGAGCTATTATAGCTGATACTAAATCCATCTCTTCTTGTCCGTTCCTATTCATGTAATCTCCCTTTCGTTCTTGCGATCGGATTTTTCGTTTCGCTAATCCTGTCAACTCCTTACTACGGTGCTCGCGTGTAACTGCCGTAGAAGGTGAAAATGTGTTTACATGAGAGTTTTGGGAGATCGTCATGTTTTTAGTTAATCCGTGTTGGTGGCTGTCGAAATCGTCTGTTTGCGTGTACCTTTCTGCGGTACACGCTTTTGAACGTTTTTTGATGCGCTACACTTGTGGCAAGTCGGACGATATGTATCCGCTTGGCCACACCCATAGCAAAATACTCGTCTATCCTCAACGCAGTCTTGGTAACGGTGCCCGTTGCCACGACAGTTCCAGCAAACCAGATTAATCGCCTCTATTTCTTCATCTATTTCTTCCGATTCAAACTCTGCAGAATTTTCCACTGCATTTACAAATTTCCTAGGCGTGGGTCTAGGCTTAAGCGCTTGATTTGGATTTACCGTCTGCATGAATACTTCCCTAGTCCTAACTAGATGACGCAACTGTGAAATACTTAACACTCGCTCATAAAGCAACTCGTGCTGAATTTCCGGTAACAAATTAGCACGCAGGGATTCTAGTAAGGAGGACTCAGACAATGGGATAGTCATTTTATCTGCTAACATCACTATCGCTTCGTAGAATTCATCAAATGATTCATTTTGTTTTTGCTTTCTCCTATCTATAGCAGCGCGAATATTTACATCGGTTCTTTCATCTTTGAACTGAATTAACATAGCCCTTTTAAATGCAGGCCACTCAATATTTCTAGCACTCTTGTGATAGCGCCAGTACCAATCGCTGGCACTTCCTTCAAAAAGATTACTTATGTAACGCGTCAACAACTCAAAGTTGCCACCTAAAGTCTGATAAGTTAGGGCCTCTATTCTATATATAAATTCATCTACTGACATAGGTCCACGACCAGAATATCTTAATTTCCAATTCACCAAAATCTGACTAACACGCTCTGGCCTAATATCCATCGGAATTGGTGACATGGAACCTATTGCGTTTGAGTCTACGAATGGTGCTGGTTGCGTAATTAAAGGTGGCGGAGGTTCCTGACTTCCGGTTCTTATATGAGATGGAAGGGAAGCCAGCAACTCTCGAAACCCTGATGTTATGGCTTTGGACAGAAGCTCTGCCTGTTTAAGTGAGGTATCGGATAAAACCTCGGTCTGTCTTATCGATGCGGCTGCCATGGCATCCGCTACTGTTTGTTGGAGCTGATGCAAAGATGGGGATGGACTTTGACTTTCCTGGCCTGCGTTGACATCCATCTCCTCAGATCTGTTGTCATCCACTGGGGTTTGAATACCTGCTCCTAAATCTCCCGGGCCGGCTGTATTTGGGGCCGGGATTCTTGACCTCGAAGGACCTACCGTCGAACTACCTGCGGCAGCCGAGTCCAGGTCTGAATTGGGATTTGCTCTCGTACTAACTGGCATTTCAGGATTGAACACAGAGCTAGCTAACTCTCCTCTTGATTCGTTAAGCAAACTACCTGTCGAAGTCTGAAAGGAAGTCGCGCATACAGGACAAACTTTTCTATGGCCTATCCTGCTACTGAAACACGCTCTGTGAAAGGTGTGCCCACACCCAGTTGTCAACAGTTGTGCAGAAAATTCGATTATTTGTAAGCAAAGATAACACTCTGGACTTTCTGTGTTCCCAGAATTTCCTAAAATGGATATATTTTCACAACTGCGCGATACTGGCATTTCTAATGGTACTGGGACAACTTTATTTTAATATATATTTTAATATACTCTTCTACTCTTTTCCAAAGACTCACGTTCACTATGCTTCTGCCAAAAATAACTATCAATAATAATGAAAACGAAAAAAATATATTTATTTTAAGCTTTTGGGGACCCTGCCTAATTAACAGGATAATGAATGGTAACCTTTTTTCTTGATTTTTATTTTTATTTTATTTTTTTTTTAAATGTGAGATTCCAAACTTTTGTAACACCAAGTTTAGAGGTAAATTCTGCAAATATTTAAAATGGTTAACACGGTCGAAGAAGGTTTATAAACACCTAACATCTTATCCTCTGCTATCATAATATTGTTCACCTTTTCCTCAGTTTTAATTAAGTTATTATTTGGAATCAGAGAAATAACTAGAACAGACGGACAAAACTGCAGTCCACTGACTACAGACACTCGTGTGATTAAATACCACTAACATCATACTTCCAAAACAAGTAATATCCACTGCTTCTTGAACACGCACGGTTACTTGAGCGGATGATGTCAACTTGCCAAGTGACATATGTATAAAACAGAAAAAACAATTCTCCTAAAACAAAATCGCCAACTAGTCTTTAATGATCTGAGATTGGCATGGAAACGGTGATCCAGAACTCCTTGCCTACCCTCGGATAAAGGACTTATTTCAATAATGCTCGGTTTATCATAAGTTGACTCAAATGAAAAATTTTCCAGAGCTATTATTGACCTCTCCGAATTCAGAATTTTTCAACTAGTATATCTGAAAATGCGAAATAATGTTTGATGACTGTAACATTTCAACAACTATTTTTATATTGTGGCGTGCCGGTTGAATTGCTTGCTATAGCAATTCTTGCTCCACGTTTGGGCGCCAGATTTTATATATATATATATATTATATTTACTGTAGCATGTAACGTACAGAGGGAGATCCCAGAAAACTTTATATTTTCCAAAAGGAGGAGCAGATGACAATTCGTATATCGTGCGGACCACGTGATGGTTCCGGCTAGTCGTCGAGTCCGTTGATATACAGCCCATTATCTCCACAAAGGAAATCACATAAATATATTATCATTAAATCGATCACGTGCAAGAATAAGTCGACGGTAACGCAATTCGGACTGACGAATATTTTGGGAGATTTGCTTAGAATTGAAGTTAGGAAATAAAAATCTCAAGAATGTGGCAAGATGTTGTTGCAACCACAAGTGCCCACCCCTCCATGATCCCACCGTCCCATAGCTAGGGTGTGATCCCTAAATGAGGGTATTAACCCTCTATGTTACTCCCACATCTCCTGTTATCGGCATGTCCCCTTTAGCTAATTGGCGGTCTACTCAAAATTCATTATAAAATTCATTTATTAACATAGAATATTTAAATGTACTGCTGACATAATTCTACAGGGCGTATTCCCACCCACAATCGCTATTTTACGCAAGGAATTAACAGAATATAAATTTATAGATATAGAAATATAATAGATATCTAAAATATAATAATATAATCATAATGGCAATATAGTATTTAAATAGTAACAAAATAAAGGGGCAAAAATAAATTTAAGATATGTAATTAAAAAGAAGGAAATTAACCCGTGTGTATGAGAAAAGTAAATACAACCAGTGTTCAGGGTTGTGGAACCTAAGCGGATTCCATTGACTTTACATTTGGCTATGCTTAAGCGGCGAATTCGCGAAACTTGCGGCGAATTCGTATTACGGCACAAATCATTCGGTTTTATTTCTATAATTCTTACTTCATTATTTTCTTTTCTGTTCGGTTCTTTTCTTTTAAATTCTACTTCATTCACTTCATGTTTTCTTTTCTATTTTAATTTTCGTTCATTTCAATTTCGTTTTAAGTTTTCATTATTTTAATTCAATTTTGACCTCTCGGCTTTTGTTATTTGGTCGGAAATTCTGGTCGGGGATTTTCTTTATGCAATTTATAAAAATATATAAAATAAGTAGGGTGACTCACTCATTGAACATCCGGCGAGGAAAGCGCTTTCTTCGTAGAACGTTGTCACTGAAATTCGCTGAAATGTTAATAGTACATATGTTTCACCGCACGACACAAGAACCTCGCCAAATTGATCTTCTTTTCTTTCTTAAACATGACTAAAGCTATAACTTCACTTGATTGGTTTCATTTTCTTTTACCAAATATTAATTTACGTTTATATTAGAATTTTCTTCACTGATTTTCTGGCGTGGCTATACCGCTCGCATACACACTCACAAATGGGCTTTTATTTTTTTTTATATTTGCGTGTGCGCCTTTTAAGGAATTAAATTTAAGTATTAAGAAAAATATAATTTAACTATGAAATTAAAAAAAAACTTGAAATAATCATAAGGGGGAAGAGTACAGTGGCGTACTTTTAGAATAATACCATTTAAAGGTAAAATTACATAGAAAACCAGCAACCGGAGATGCTCATACGAGAGGCCACTGTACCTTAACGTAGGTCAGTTACAAAGCGATTACATAATTGCAGCGTGGTCTTGCGGGTTACATGTGTGTGTGCGTGACTTTTTCTTTTGGGTGGTTCTTATTCAGGCAATTATTAGATTTTCACACTAAAAAAAACGTAGATTCTGCCGAACTTTTCGTACGACGATGAGCAGTATTTCCCGGGCGGTTTTCCGCCGTTTTCCGACTTTGGTATAACCCACGATTATTAATAACTTTTCTAATCTTTGACTGGCTGGCACTTTGAATTAACTTTTTGACTTTGCTCGAGATATGCACGTCTGCCTTGGCTGGCGTTAGAATTAGAAAAGACCGATACTCGCGTGTCAGAACCTCATGTAACCAAAATTTCCCCAAATTTCGAAGAAGATCGCCATTTTTGTCTGCCAACCCACGGTACTCTCATGTAATTTTGATTCCCGAATTTCTCTTGAGTGCAACCTTTTTGAGCTGAGCTTGGCAGCGATTCATTCTCTTTGGTAACCCAAGTGGGACAAAAAAAATTAAAGTCTGCTTCTAGGCTTATTTATTTTGGTGGACAAAAGAGCGACAAGGTACATTACAAAATGGACATAATATAATTAATGACACTTATTTAGATGGGTCATATTTAATAACTTTTAACAGCACTACTAAAATTAATAATGTATCTTTCAATAATGTAGATAATAAGATATTGGAATACATCACTGCTCGAAAATATACAGAATTTGTAGTATCCGAATTTATTATGTCAAATGATTCCGAACTCTCATTCGATAATATTAACATACTAAATCCTTTTATTCAAATTAAACAAACTCAAGTACCAATTTCGTTAATATTAATCGTATTAATATTTATATATTTAATTTTCATGCTTATAATCAAATACAGAAAGTTTTTAATATTCAAGCCACGGCAACCCAATATAGAAATACAAGAACAAAATAATATACCCGAAAATGAGAATACCCTAGAAGAAAATATCATTGTCGAATTGACTAATCAAATACATTCAATATACCCATCAGTTCCAATGAATCGGGACGATTCAATTTAGAATGGGGGGAGTTATGTGACACATTACTTAGGGGCACTTACCCAATTTATAAACAACTTTGAGTTCAGAACAAATTTCCAAATAATTCAGACTGACTCCGAGATAAACCCGTGGTCAGCTATTTCTTTTAACTACGCCTTCAAGTTATTCCCACCCAGATCAATTTCACACATCCCGCATCAAAGGGATTCTGTAAACACCCAAGCCGATATTGTAAACATCGGAGCCCCAAAGCGGTCCCCGAAGTCCGCTAACATAAACACCAATTTCCGGCAGAAATTCAGTTTCAAATTTAATTGCCAAATTTCATCATCCTATTTTTCCGACTCTCTTGAGTCATTCTCTTAATCAGTTTTTCTGAGATAAATCTCTTAAGCCGAGATTTCATTATTGATCATTGAACTTGAGTCCAGGCAGTCCGTTTTTGAGAATCGAATCGAGAAGTTTAATAAGAAATAATCAGTGAGCAGTGAATTAAGTTCGACCTATGAAACAATTGTAATAGTGAATAAGTGAAGTTAAAAAAATAAAATAAATTTTTTTAATCAACTCACTAAGGAGAAAGTTAATTTGCATGTATGTTCTGCTGGCGCACTTTGCATAAGGTCGTACATGTATGTGTGTATGTTATGCTGTCGCACTTTAAGTGTGACCGCGCAAGGGGAAAAATATGAAAATACCACAGTCACAGCAGATTTAAAATGCGCGGTTAAAATATCGATTATATCGAAAATCGATTCTTTTGCACCATTTTTTTTTAGTTAAACGTTACATTTTAAAAAAGATTTTCCTGTATGCAAAATCATGCTGCTCCGATCAGCTTTAGATTTTGGAAACGGTTATACAGTCGAAGTTTTCCTTAAAGTTATTTTTATTTTTAAAATCCAAGATCTCGATCATCTAAGACGAAATGTTTTCAAACTATTTATTAGTTTACAAACGTTGAGTTATTGACAAACTGTGGATTTGTAAAAAACAAAAAAAAACATTAATTCGCCCCTCTCCGTACACACACACGCACCAAATATGATTTAGCAAAAAATGCGTATTTTACACACACAACCACTAGATATGTGCGTGTGTACGTGCGTGTGCGCATTGCAGCTGACTAAGGAAGTGAGATTCGCTTAGATTCAAATTCATGATAATACTGATATCCTTTTGCTAAAAAAAAATTTCATTTACATTTCCCCAACAGATTTAAAATATTTTCTTACAGAATTTTTTGTTTTAAAATTCAAATCGCAATGAAAATATTCAAAAACAACTAAATATTCAAATCAATTCATTCTCTTGCTCTTTCTTACGCGCGCCTCATATTGTTTAAACAAATGGAAATGTTTAAACAATTTGATTCCACCTGTTTTCCTGTTGTTATTAATATAAT
>JAWNOE010000110.1:0-171688 GCA_035046095.1 Drosophila pseudotakahashii | reverse complement strand
CTTTTGGGAGGAAGACAATCCGAGAGGTCCTCCATTGGATTTGGATATAGCCCGTGCTTAGACATGCCGAGTATATTTCATATAGCCATGGGGTGATCCTTTCCTTGGTCGCCTGTAACATGGCTGGAAATATTCCTTCTAGTCCTGGTGCCTTGTAGCCCGCAAAGGAGTCTATGGCCCAGTTGATTCTCGTAGTTGTTATTAGATCGTCTGGGGGGCGTTCTTCGCCGGTTGCTATGTCTTGGTGCGTGCTGGCGTCTAAGACATCCGTGCATCCTGGGAAGTGCGATTGCATAAGTGCTGTTAGGGCCGCTTCACTGCCCTCAGTCCACTGTCCGTCGTCGCGTTTTAGCTGGCTCTGTATGGTAGGTTGCTTTGAAAGCAGCTTCCGGAGTCTAGCTGTTTCCGGGACATTCTCAATGCTGGAGCAGAAGTTTCTCCACGAGCTTCTCTGTGCCCTGCGTGTTTCCTTCTTGTAATCCCTCAGTAGGATTTTGTATTCCTCGTTAATGATCTCATCGTCTGCCTTTTTGGCGATTTTGAAGAATTCTCGGAGGTTGTGTCTTTGGAGTGTAAGTTCCCGATTCCACCATGGTGGCCTGGTCTTCTTCCTTGTTCTTGAGGTCGGGCATGATGCGTGATACGCATCCAGTAATTCCTTGGACAGGGTCTCTAGGGACCTCTCTATGTCTCTCTCGGATTTTACTACGCCTGGGCTGGTCGCGAGTTTCGAGGTCACTGTCCTTGTAAACTTTTCCCAGTTCGTGTTCCGGGGGTTTCTATAGACAGCTACCTTTGGAGTGCTTTTAAAATCATACCTGAACTGAATATACCTGTGGTCCGAAAAAGATGGCGTTTTTAGGACCTTCCATTCGGAGACCAACGTACTCTGTCCCTTTACAAGTGTTATATCTAGCACGTTTGACGAGGTGGGACCTACGAAGGTGTGCTCCTCCCCCACGTTTGCTATATATAGATTGGTAGATAGAATAAAGTCTACGAGTGACTCACCTCTGTCGTTGATGTCCGAGCTTCCCCACACGCTGTGGTGTGCATTGGCATCTGCTCCAATGAGGAGTTGGTCATCCTTCGAGCATAGCTCCACCAAGCTGCTCAGCTCGTCTGGTGGCGCCGATCTGACGTGTGCCATGTAGCAGGAGGCTACTAAGAGGCGCTGCTCCTCGCTTTCTAGCATCACCGCAGTCAAGTCGTCAGAGCTGTAATGAGGCATAAGGTTAGCATGGATACCCTTCCGCACAAGTACGGCGCTTCTGTTCCTGCTTACCGTTGGTGAGTAGAATGTATTGTAGTTTGAGGACCTTAGTCCGGCCACGATATTGCCCGAGGCAATCCATGGCTCTTGGACCAAGGCTATGTCGACGGGCCCTTGCTCTAGGGCAATCAGGAGCTCCGCCGATGCGAGTCTGCTTTTATGAAGATTGAGCTGCAGCACCCTCAAAGTCATGGGTGGCTGGCTCATCTCCGCTCGACGGGTTGGCTATCACAGTAAGGTCACCGTCCTCTTCGTCCTCCGAGTCGTCCAGAGCAAGTTCCTGGGCGGCATCCACGATGGCTTCCAGACCTAGGTCCTTTTCCACCTCGCCTGCCTGCAGGATGTGTGCGCCTTTATCGTCGGGGTGTCGCTTCTTGAGGCGCAGGTAGACGCTACCCATGCCCCACGCCATCTTCCCGAACCTTGGGTACAGCAGATCCTCCGCCTCCTTGTTGATTTGGAGAACCACACTTTGGCCCCCCTCGTTGGGTAGAGGGCTGGCCATGTGCAGAATCTTCCAATTCGCCGTTGGGACGTCTGGATTCTGCCGTTGAAGCAGCTTCAGCGCCCGATCCCCTTGGATTGCGACGGGGAAGAGCACTTTCGCCTTTGGTATGGTTGGGATTAATTCCCTGTCCACAACCTCTAGCTTGGCGCCCTCCCACAGCGCCTCCAGTTGGCAGACCGTTTGCGTCAGCCACTTCCTGGTCGGATCGTCGTTGCACTTCAGGACTTTCACGCCGTTCAACCACCCTGCACCATCAAATGTGGGCATGGGGGCTGTGGGTGATTCATCCATCCGTGCAAAGAGAGACTCGATCAGTCGCGCATGGACGATCTTCCAGCGCGCCTCTGTCATCTTCCCATTTTCATCGTTCCTGTCAATGAGTGCCACGATCAGGTGTCGATTGACTACGTCACTGATTTTAGCCCTCTTGTTGGGCTTCTGTGCTGCTTTGGGTGGCGGAGGGCCTGTCTCCTTGGGCCCGCGTTTCCGCTTGCTCACCGGAATGTCCTTTGCGGCACTCTCGTGTGAGCGTTGCCTTTTGTTGGCAAGCATCTCCTCCACCTTGTTGGCAAATCCGCCTGTCGACGCCATCGCGGGTTTGCTTGCGAAGTGCAGCCTTCCTTCCTCAATCCTTTGCTCTGCCCAGGCTAGCTTTTCCTTCTCCTCCTGGGAAAGGTCCGCTTTGTCCTGGAGCCGGCTCTTGATCTTGAGGGCTGCCTTGTACTGCGCCTTGGCCTTCATCCCCTCGCTTGTACGCTTCGGCCCTTCCCTGCGCGGGGAGTTGGAACCTGGTACCGGCAAGCGGGTATGGCTTGATTTGGCTTCGTGTAGCACGCTCTCCGAGTCCGAGTCTACTACAACTACGGCACCCGTGCGGCTTAACTTTGCCTGAGATGTTGTTGTAAAAGTATAACTGGAAATATTGGTCTGCTAAAGTTCTGTACTTCGCGTTCAAGCTTAAGAGACAATAATAAAATCCAAAATACTCTTTGTTTAAAATTTTTAAAAATAAAAAATCCAACTATTTTAAAAAATTTAATTTTAAAAATTTAATTTTGTTTAAAATATTAAGAAAAAACAAACAAAATTTTTGGTGTATAGAAGATACCTGTAGTTTAAACACATAGGTATAAAAAGTCAAAAGACCGTTTTTGTTCTCCGTTCAGTTCAAACGGTCTTTGATCAACCGAAGAGAGTTATTTTGAGACATCTAGAAATAGTCAACTGTTTTTTACATGCTCTGGTCTAAACGAGCTAAATCGGACCACTTCCATGGGAATATATAGAATATATACTGTTCACGCCAAAAGGGCGTTTAATTTCTGGAGGCAGTGTTGAGCGGCAGTTTTCTCCAGATGTCCACATCTCGCTCGCTCGCACTGCCCTTCGCTCTCCCTCTCCAACTCTCCCGCAAGTCTCCGCTCCGGTTTGGAGCCCAATACGCTGAGTTAGGCTTAAGCAGTTCCTATTTACAAGTGTAACAATAAACAGCCGCACATCGCGCCAAACCCCAAACAGTTATACCGTGTTTTCAACCCGTATTTCCGCGCGGATTTCAGACGCCCTTTTCCTGGACTTAGCCATTCTACATTCAAGCCATCCCCGCCCCAACATTTGATCCTTCTACCGGATCTTTGGACTTCCGCTTCTGGGTTTTTCCGAAGATTATCTCCAGCACCTACGGTGGCTTGAACCGCTCCAGATAAGTTCAACATATTATTATTATTTGCCGGTCATTCAGCCAGTTGTTCGAACCCCATTTCGTTCAACTTGTTGTATGCTTTCTTGTCTAAATCGAAAACCAATTAAATTCGACGCAACGGCATTTAATATATATATTCCAATATATCGCAATTCCTTTGTGCGCAACTTCCGTACACTCCAAAAAATTTCGTTCCTATCCAAAAGTTTGCAAATCCGCAGTGATAATTTATTAAAGTTACAAATAAATATATATGCCTAAAAACACGAAGTGTTTGTAAAATATTACCCAGCCACAGTAAAAGTTTACGATTTTTAAAATTGTTCCGCAAAAAATTGCACTCTGCATTTCTTACTGTGTTCCAGCTGCGTGTATATATTTATACATAAATATTCTAATACAGTCCACTTATACTACTCTGCATTTCTAAATCAATTACAAGACCCTAATAATACAAACATACGTATCACACGGCCATTATTACATATATCCTATAAACTGTCTATAAACTACATTTTTCCGAATGTGTGTAAATAATATATAATCCAGCCACAGTGAGCATTTTCAATTTAAAGTGATCCGCCGAAATTGGCAGCTTTGTGTTTACTGTGTTCCTGCTGCGTGCATATATTTTTTACATAAATATCAAAATACAGTCCACTCCATCCACATACATTTTAGAGCTAATTGTTTCAATAAGTTCCCGCAAATATATTTTGCATTTCGAAGCTATTCCGCTATTCGTAATCGAAGTCTCCACAATTCCCGCAATCAGTGCCCTCACTTTATCCAGCTCTACATACATACAGACGTACATACCGAACGTACTTCCTACATATTCAGCAGCGCACCGTGGTTCAGGGATATCCAGAAAATTAAAATATATTATTTTTTTTTTTCTCAAATATATTTCAACAAAAATTTGAACTAACTTACAAGTTAGAAAATTAATATATGCATCCAATAGTGTCAATGTGACCATATACTAACATATTACTATTAATTATATTAATTTATTTAATATTTTTTTTTTTTGCGCCAACTTAAATATTACCGGTCGAAATTATTTCTTAAAATTAAAATTACGGTTCCATTAAAGCTCCAAAATACACTCCAGTGTGACCGTATATCTTACGGATTTTCTTTCGGTTCCTAAATTCCAAATTGTCTATAAATTTCAATTCTCTGTTCGAAATGGCATCCTTAGCTAAATCCGCTCTTAATTAATTTATTGCTACAGCTGACACTCTCAGCCATTTTGAAGCCACATTAAATGATCCCGGTGCATCGACACCAACCTTATCCGCCTTCAAAATCCGTAGGGAGCA
Source organism: Drosophila pseudotakahashii (assembly GCA_035046095.1). Lineage (NCBI taxonomy): Eukaryota > Metazoa > Arthropoda > Insecta > Diptera > Drosophilidae > Drosophila > Drosophila pseudotakahashii. The sequence continues at coordinate 166,877 of JAWNOE010000110.1, read as the reverse complement.
CGTCAGCTCCTTATGGCAAAAGGTAAAGAAGGCATACGACACATGCTCCGAATGCATTGTGGCTGCAGGCGAGAGCGCCGCAGACGCCAAATCCGTTCTTAAAGCGAAATATAACGAAACGTATTCCATATACGAAAGATTTGCTGCTCAGATCCTCGAGCAAATACAACAGGGCTCCCCCAAATCATCTCACCCTCCAGCATCGTCTCCCCAAGACTACATTTCGTTTGGCTGTCAGCTTCCTCCGATCGATACGGAGATTTTCTCAGGCGATTATCTTCGCTGGCCGACTTTCCGAGACCTTTTCACGGCGATCTATATAGACAATCCGAGTCTGACGCCTGTTGAAAAGCTGTACCATTTAAATGCCAAAACTAGTGGCGAAGCTCATTCTATAGTTTCCAAGTCCCCACTCACCAATGATGGCTTCCGTTCAGCTTGGACAAATCTAACTGAGCGTTTCGAAAACAAGCGATTTCAGGTGAACAGCCACCTAAAAACATTGTTCAATGTGCAATCCATGGCACAAGAGTCTGAGGCAGCCTTAAAGGAACTTCAACACACGATTCAAGGATGTTTAACTGCTTTAGAACTATCCGGCATTCAAATAGAGAATTGGGACCCTATTCTAGTCTACATTTGCTCCACAAAGCTTCCAAAGCTCACGCTCTCATTATGGGAGCAATCCATCCAAAATAAAGCCGAAATTCCCACTGGGCTCGAGCTTAATTCCTTCTTAACTAACCGTCATCGAACTCTAGAGGCCGTCGATAGCATCCGGCCTGCTAATTTCCTTCAAGTCCAGTCCAAAGCCACAAATGCATTGGCAGAACTTCCAAAAATAAATTCATTTTCCACGAGGGTACTTCCAACACCCAAAGGCTGCGATCTGTGTTTAAAGGAAAAACACCCCATTCGTATATGTCCACGCTTTGTCCAAATGCGGTTAAATGATCGTTCAGCCTATATCCAAGATAAACAGCTATGCCCCAACTGCTTTGCAAGCAGCCATAAATTGCAGGATTGCACAAGCCCTAACACTTGTTTCACTTGCCAAAGTCGGCATCATACGCTGTTGCATCCAAGCAACCATTTTACAATGACTTCGATTCCATCCGAACCTCCAGGGCCAGTATCGGCCTCAATCCCATACAGAATTTCGTCCTTCTCAGCGCGTGTTTCCAACGCGTGTGGGAGAATGTTTACGCCAAAAGGGCGTTTACTTTCGGCAGGCAGTGTCGAGCGGCAGTTTTCTCCAGAACTCCACGTCTCGCTCGCTCGCACTGCCCTTCGCTCTCCCTCTCCAACTCTCCCCCAAGTCTCCGCTCCACTCTGGAGCCACTAAGCTTAGATAATTGTAATTAGTTCCTATTTACAAGTGTAATAATAAACAGCCGCACGTCGCGCAATACCCCAAACAGTTCTACCGTGTTTTCAACCCGTATTTCCGCGCGGATTTCAGCCGCCCTTTTCCTGGACTTAACCACTCTACAGTCAAGCCACCCCCGCCCCAACACACCTTTTAGGTAAGTTTTTAACCAATTTTTACATACGATAGATTATTTTTTCGGATGTTTAATGCACTATTAGACCAAAGAATGAAACATCAGAAAATAATTATTTAAATATTTTTTAACCCTCAAAATCATAAGGTATTTTGAAATAATGCCGAGGATTACATTTTTAATTATAATAATCAAGGGTGGCATATTCGTTGTTTTCCCCACAAACATTTGGTGACCCCACACGAACATACATATGTGCATATAAAGGTGCACAGCCGGCCGTTCGAGTTTTTGTACATTTCGAGCTGTGAAAAAACACCAAAACTGTGTTGTGCTAATAATACAAGTGAATTGCATTTTTATGGTTGTTAATAGCGCATATTACATATATATACATATGTACATATAGTCATACATACATTCGTTGCCAATTACATATATCCGCTGTTGCTAGTCAGGCAATTTATCGGCAAGAACAACAACAACCAAGTTAAAGGTTCCGTTGCATCTCGGCGACGGTTGTTCACCTCTACATTTTCGCGGTAAAAAATATAAGGTGTTTCGTGCCTCTAACGCGGTCGGACATTTTATTTTATTTTTATTTTTTTTCTCGTGATCAAAAAAAATGTCTGATACGGAAAACTCGGGTCGGGCTCAAAATTAATCCACAAGTGACGTTGACTACTACCGAGTCAAAGCCCAATCTACTTTGCGGCAAATTAGCTCGATGAAATTTTACTTAGACCCTGAGGCGATTAATCAGTTTGACAAAGCTGATTTGCTGGCGCGAATGGAATGGATTAATTCCCTAAATCAGGCATTTGATTCTGCGCATACATCGTTTGAAAGACTAGATTTTGCAGAGAGTTTGCGTTCAAGTTTGGGCGGCGTGGCTCTGGAAACCATACGCTCGCTCGAACCCTCGAATGCTAATTATAAAGAGGCTATGAATTTGCTGGTTAATCGATTTGATAATAAAGTTTTACACTTTCAGGCACACGTTCAGGCAGGTTTAAAGGGTGTCGAGAAGGGATCGTCGAAGGGTCTTCGGGAGCTCAGTGATTGCATGAATTCGCATCTGCGGGCAATTCGAACCCTGGCCACTACGCAACAAATTTTGGATGGACTTTTAATTCACATCGTCACTCGGAAACTGGATCAGAGGACGCGGGAAAAATGGGAAGAGGATTTGTCAATCACTGAGCTGTCCACCTGGGATGCTATGGAGTTGTTTTTGGAAAAGAGATGCAGGACTTGGATCAAGCCTTGGTAACTCAAACACCAGGCCAGCAGGTGGGAAAAAACTTGCACAAATATAACCAAAATTTACTGATTGCTGCTGCTACTAACTCAAATCATTTGCTATGTTTATTTTGCGATGGACGGGATCATTATTTGCCAAAGTGTTCTCGATTTTTCCGAATCTTCGATATAGAGACGCAAAGAAGTTGCACCTTTGCCTCAACTGTTTGCGCAAGGGCCATAGTTTGCAGCAATGCAAGTCGACTCACTGCAAATATTGTCGCATGAAGCACCATTCATTATTACACATGAACCATGACCCATCCGCAACATCCACCTCATTTTCATCTCTATCATGCGATCCATCCTCGAGCTCTCAGCCATTGCCATCTACTTCATCAGCATTAGTATCATGTTCGCATACATTATCGCATCCTAATCATCAGTTACTAAGCCCTCCACCCAAAACCTCAAATATTTTGCCGATCGACTACGTGTTGCTTCCAACTGCTATTATCTACGTGAAAAATAGAATTGGAGAATTTATGCCTTGCCGAGCAATTTTAGATTCGGCTTCCCAGCTTAACTTCATAACCTCTCGCTTAGCTAGCCAACTAAATTTGAATCATAGAAGGTCGCAAACCTCGATTTCTGGGATATGAGAATCTTCTATGATCTCTGATAAGACTGTCGATACTCTTGCGCAATCATGAGATGCAAGCTATCGTGCGGCATTCACAGCGGTTGTGACTCACAGGATTACTGATTATCAGCCCCATTTCAATATAAATGCAACATCATGGAGGATACCGCAAAACATTTCGCTCGCGGATCCTCATTTCAATCAATCGCAACGAATTGACCTTTTACTTGGCGCTGGGTTGTTTTTCGAAATATTTTCTATGGGACAAATTCATTTGGATAGGGCTTTGCCAACTCTTCAGAACACCAAACTTGGTTGGATAGTCTCTGGAGGGTTATCATCGAGTATGCCAACCCATAAATCAGTTTTACAAGCCAGCAACAAGGACCCAGCTGATCATTCCGATGACACACTTGCCGCCATAGTAAAGCGATTTTGGGAAATTGAGGACTTCACTTCGTCTAAGCCATCTTTATTGCCGGAAGACTTGCGATGTGAACAGCTTTTCACAGAAAATTTCATTAGACTTGGAAACGGCCAATACTCTGTTCGTATCTTGTCTCCTTCCGGATTTGATTCTCTAGGCGATTCTTATTGCCTTGCTTGTCGTCGGTTCAAGAGCTTGGAAGCTAAACTAGATAGAAACCCAGCCCTGAAAGCTCATTACTCAGCATTTTTGAAGGAGTATATCGATTTAGGTCACATGTCTCTTGTAACAAAGGAACCATCAGAAACACAATTCTTTTTGCCCCACCGTTGCGTACATAAGCAGAAGAGCACGAATACGAAGCTTCGTGTCGTTTTTGATGCATCTGCTAAATCAACCACTGGTAGCTCTCTGAACGACTTACTTCTGGCAGGACCAACAATTCAACAAAAAATCTTCAATATACTGCTTCGCTTTCGATTTTTTAAAGTTGCCCTTTGTGGAGATATCTGCAAGATGTACCGTTGCGTGCGTCATTCGTACCCGGATGACTTTATGCAGTGCATCGTTTGGAGAGAGAACTCCAAAGAAGAGTTGAGTGTTTTTAAATTGAACACGGTGACCTATGGAACCAAGCCAGCTGCCTTCTTGCTCGAATGAGTCTCGGTGCTCGAATGAGTCAGCAGCCCTGGAAGGAGAGTCTGAATGCGATAAGGAGCAGCTAATCAAATTTCACGATGGATCGGATGTCGCCAAGGCATTGGGACTAGTCTGGGATCCATCTTCTGATCAGCTCCTATTTAATTTATCTCAACTGCCACTAGGCGGATTGCATTGTCAACGATTGCCAAATTCTATGATCCACTCGGTTTAATAACTCCAATTATCACAAAATGTAAGATTTTTCTGCAATCTCTATGGAGTGCGAACGTGGATTGGGATGACGCACTGCCAAAGCCTATTCTTTCGTCACGGGGGGGTTGACCTCATAGTTATCGGTCGTACAGAACTTAAAATTTCTACGATTCGTACTGCAACCAAGGGCCGCCGTTGAGTTGCATGGATTCTGCGATGCTAGCATGTCAGCTTTTGGAGAGTGTCTATACTTGCGATCGGAGGCCAATGGAGAATCGAAAGTTCATCTGCTCTGTGCCAAGTCAAGGGTAGCTCCATTGAAGGCTTTAACAATTCCAAGATTAGAACTTTCCGCAGCGCTTTTATTGGCTGAGCTAATCGTAAACGTCAAGGAAGCCATAGATTTCGATTGCACCTTTCATTGCCTGTCGGACTCGCATATTGTGTTGGCGTGGATTCGGCAACCTCCGAGGGAGTTTAACGTTTTCGTATCAAACAGAATCGCAAAAATTCAGGAGATGACGAAAGATATGACTTGGCATTACGTTCCTACAAACTTGAATCCGGCAGACGTCGGATCGCGAGGATGTACCCCGAGAGAATTGTTGGAACATTCTCTTTGCGCTAACGGGCCTCCATTCCTTCTGCAAAGTTCGTCGAATTGGCCGTCCCTGCTAGGCGCAGTAAAGGATCTTCCAGAGCGCCGTTCTGTGGCTCTTATTGGGACCGTTTGTATAAACAGTTTATCAAACTGCAAATTCCTTAACTCTTTCGATAAGTTGCAGCGCGTATTTGCATACATTTATCGGTTCATTTCAAATTGCAGAGCCAAATCTGCGCCGTCTTTCGGTAGAGGAAATCAGCTCTGGAACTGTACTTCTTTTAAGGGGCATTCAACAGGTTAACTTGGCGAAGGAGTACGTATCTCTTAGCCAGGGCAAGCCGTTTCCACAGAAAAGCAAGCTGGTGTCACTTAGGCCTATACTCGGCTCCGATGGGTTACTTCGCGTTGGTGGAAGGCTGCAAAACGCAAACTTGGACTACGATACGGGGCATCGGATACTGTTGCCCATCGTCTATTATGCATGCAGGATCGCAGGCGCTGCTTGCAAATGTACTGGCCGATTGGAGGCCGCAAATTCGTCGCCAGCGTTATCAACAAATGCGTCCGATGTCACAAAATATCGCAATTCCTTTGTGACCGAATTTCATACACTCGAAATTATTCCGAACCCACATTTCCAATTACGCAGTGCCTATATATTAAAATAACAAATATAAATTCCTAAAAATATATGATTTACTCCAAGTGTGTGTAAAAAATATTACCCAGCCACAGTAAAAGTTTCCGTTTTTAAAAATTGTTCCGCAAAAATTGCACTCTACATTTTTTACTGTGTTCCAGCTGCGTGTATATATTTTTATTTAAATAGTCTAATACAGTCCACTTCAACTACTCCGCGTGTTTAAATCAATTCCAAGACCCTAATATATATTCGTGGTCTATAAACTAAATTTCTCCGAGTGTGTGTTAAAGATATATAATCCAGCCACAGTGACTATTTGCAAATCAAAGTGATCCGCCGAAATTGGCAGCTTTCGTGATTCCTGCTGCGTGCATATATTTTTCCATAAATATTCCAAAATACAGTCCACTTCATGTACATACATTTTTTGAGCTAATTGTTTTAATAAAATCCCGCAAACATATTTTGCATTTCAAAGCTATTCCGTTATTCGCAATAAGTCTCTAAAACTCCCGCAATTGGTGACTTCCAATATCCAGCTGTTAGCTTCCCACATACATACATACATATGTACATACAGCTACATAGTCTCCAAGTATTCTGCAACGCACAGTGGGACAAGTGCTTACAATAATTTAAAACAAAAAATCCCATAAATCCGAATTTTAATATTGTTAAACAATTAATTTTTTTCCCCATCCGTGCACCAGTGTGACCATAATTTCCGTTTGCATAATTTAATAATTATTTATTTTGTGCATACACTTAAATATTTATTTCAAAATTATTTCGAAAAAAAGATAAAAAAAAAATTACCACACAATTTCCTCCACACAATCCAGTGTGACCGTATATCCCTACGGTCTTTCAATTGGATCCTAAACTCCAACTCACAATAATTTCCGTGTAAACGATTTCACAATAAATTTAGAATTCGTTTTCGTAATGGCTTCTCAAGCAAGATCCGCTCTAAATAAATTTATTGTCACAGCTGACACGCTGAGCCATTTTGAGGCTATCATAAATGTTCCCGGTGCATCCACAGCAACCTTATCCGCCTGCAAAATCCGTAGGGAGCACGTCAGTTCCTTATGGCAAAAGGTAAAGGAGGCATACGACACATGCTCCGAATGCATTTTGGGTGCAGGCGAGAGCGCCGCAGATACAAAATCCATGCTCAAGGCAAAATACAACGAAACGTACGATGTATACGAAAAGTTCGCCGCTCAGATCCTCGAGCAAATCGAAATCCAACAGGGCTCCTCCAAACGTTAAACAAACTTCGCTGAAGACGGTCGTGCTTTTCAATCGCTCCCGAAAACGTTTAGCCTATCGTTGAATTAAGTCTATCTTCATAACCCAACTTGGAATATCTTATCACTTTCGATACGCCGCTTCACTGTGAAAAGCCAACTTTGTAAAGACAGTGACTTTATTGTTAAATTTTAACAAATTAAAACAAGTGCTTCAACCTTTTGTCAATCCTAAAAGTGTTGTTGTTGTTTGGCTTTATCGTCTCACCCGCAACGCTCTCGTTTACGGTTCGCTCAGCGTTGCAGCTTTCCGTTACATAGCTAGCATTTCTCGAGTACGAAACCGCGCTCAGAACATCGCCTGCATATCACGCTCTCCCGCTGTCTCCTCTCTGCGTCCCTCTTCGTTGGATAAACCGCCGCTGGACTTATCGCTCTACTGCTCTCTTATCCGATCTCGCCGCTTTTTCTCTTATCAATTTTCAACTACTCTTCAACTACACAAAAATGTCTTTGATTTGCTGCGCCAAGAAATGCGAATTTAGCGGCACCATCTCTGGTGATAACTACTTAATGTGCTGGCTGTGTGATAACTGCTCACATGTTAAATGTGGCGGTGGCGGTCATAATGGTAGAATTGGTGATATTGTTGGGAAACATAGGCAATTTTACTGGACTTGTACTTCATGCCTAAGCATTACCATGGAAATGAGAACTTTCATGAGGCAAACGAGATCTGGGTTCCAAAAGGTTCGGACTCAACTTAATGTCCTCTCTGACATATTTTGTTCCGTCGAATCTTCATTTCTGGGCCTCAAACTTATAAGTGAATCTCCCAGAGGAAATATTCAACCCAATGCCGAACTTATTGCCGATAATGCACTGCTCTCTGTACCTCGTTCGCCGTTGAACATCTCTGCTACATCGATCTCCATCAATACACCTGTACCAGCCTTACCCAATGCCTCAAACAATGATGACCCAGCTACAGCTACTACTGCTAATGTTCCTGATTCCGCTGACGCAGATCGCACTCTACTGGATTCAACTTCCCTACATACTGAAGTTACAGATGTCGGTCCTGGCACCTTAACTTCCGCACCACGACCGCTTATGGAATTCTCACCTTGCCGACCGTCGGGATCTGCTGGCAACACCAGCGCTACCACAAATGTTCCCAATCCCGATGAACTGCCGCTAACATCTGTTCCTCGCCCATCTGAATTACCATTGCGCTCAGTCAAACTTCGGAAAGCAATATTTGTGTCCCGCTTGTCACCTGATACTACGCCGGGAGCCGTCAAAAATCATCTATGCTCCAAGTTAAAAGCTACTCCTGATAATTTTATAATTAACAAATTTAATTTTAATCACACGCGTAAAATTTCCTCATTTAAAATTTTCCTTCCCGACAGTCTCCTATCAGAAGCTTTGAATCCTGCATTATGGCCTAATGACACTATTGTTCATGAATTTCTGCCTAAAGACTCGACCCAGGCACCTAAGATTACCGGTTCAAAAAACTAAGTTGCTTTTTTACCGTCATTTATCAAAACGTACGCAGTCTTTTGGGTAAACTTAACCAAATTCACACTAACAGCGCGTCATTTGACTTTGATGCCATTGCTTTTACCGAAACCTGGCTTAACTCTTCCGTTTCCGACCATGAAATCTTTGTTCATAAGTTCTCTACTTATAGAACGGATCGTTCTTCCTTTGCTGGTGGTGTCCTTATCGCGGTAAACAACAATTTCTCCTCTGAGTTGTTTCCTGTTGCTAACGAGACTGGTATTGAATTCGTTGCTGTAAAAGTTTGCATTGGCTCGACTTTTATCTTTTTGACCTGCTCATATATTCCCCCAACGTCAGATTCCTCAGTATATTTAAACCACCTATCTGCCATTCAGTTTGTGATGTCTGCCGTGGGTCAAGCTGACCAAATAATTGTGATGGGTGACTTTAACCTCCCACATATTTCCTGGATTCCCTGTGATGACTCTAATCTTTTGCTACCTAACAATTGTCATGATTTTATCGATGGGTTAACTGACTTGCCCTTAGCTCAAATCCACTCAGTTAAAAATACTCGCAATAGACTTTTGGACCTCATGTTTGTAGGTGATGCCGCTCTTGCAACAGTTTCTAGAGTCAATGCAATTTCCCTTCCTGAAGATCCTTATCACCCCACTCTATCTATATCTGTTGAGCTTTTAAACCAATCTTACAAATCGACTGCACTAGCCCCCTGTCCGATCAAATGTTTTCGGAAAACAGATTACACTGGCCTTAATATATACCTTTCGAGGATTGACTGGTCATTTCTATTAGAAATCCAAGATATGGACTCCGCCGTCCTACAATTTTACAACTCCATTTATCCGGCCTTGGATGCTTTTGTCCCAACACTGGATATATCCCCTTCTTCCAAGCCCCCGTGGTTTTCCAAACATCTCTCGTACCTAAAAAACAAAAAATCTAGGCTTTATAAAAAATATCAAAAATCCGGCTCTCTACTCGACTTTGCCCGTTACTCCACCATCCGCTCCCAATTCCTTACTGAAAATAGTCAATCCTATAATCTATACCTATCACAGTGTAAAGATAACTTTCGCACTAATCCAAAACAATTTTTCTCCTTCGTTAACTCCAAACGAAAATCTAATGCTTTTCCCCCGTCACTTCGCTATCTCAATAAAACAGAAAACTCTGCTCCCGAGATTTCCAACTTATTTGCATCTTTTTTCCAGTCTACTTATTCTTCTAGACCCTACAACACCTCAACACCGTATCCCTATTACATTCCGCATGCTAATAACATATTTTTACCCCCTTTCACAGAGAGTGTCGTTCTGGAAGGAATGTCCTCTATTGACATTTCATACTCAGCTGGCCCTGATAAGGTGCCAAGCTGCATTTTAAAACACTGTGCCCAAAATCTGTTATATCCAATTACACTTCTTTTTAACTTATCAGTCTCTTTGACCTGCCTACCTAGGATCTGGAATGAGTCTTACATAATTCCTCTTCATAAAAAAGGTTCTCGAGTGGACATCGAAAATTACCGTGGCATTGCCAAACTATCAGCCATTCCTAAACTTCTGGAACATCTTATCACTCTTCAATTACAACATCTCTGCAGTTCCTTAATATCTCCTTCTCAGCATGGGTTTATTAGGCATCGATCAACGACGACCAATCTCCTTGAGTTCTCTCACTTGATTAATCAAGGTTTCCTGCACCGTCTACAAACCGACGTTATATTCAAAAAAAACGTCTCAAGCTCCAGTAACTCCGTCCCAAAGTTCAAAATCTTATGGCTGTCGACTCCCTCCTATCGACACAGAGGTTTTCTCGGGCGATTATCTTCGCTGGCCGACTTTCCGGGACCTTTTCACGGCGATATATATAGATAATCCGCGTCTCACGCCCGTTGAAAAGTTATTTCATTTAAATTCCAAAACTAGTGGCGAAGCTAATTCCATAGTTTCAAAATCCCCTCTCACCAATGATGGCTTCCGCTCAGCTTGGACAAATCTAACTGTGCGTTTCGAAAATAAGCGATTACAAATGAACAGCCACATTAAAACTTTTTTCAATGTGCAATCCATGGCACAAGAGTCTGGAGCAGCCCTAAGGGAACTTCAACGCACCATTCAAGGTTGCTTAACCTCCTTACAATTTTCCGGCATTAACATTGAGAATTGGGACCCTATCCTGGTTTATATTTGTTCTACGAAACTGCGAAAGCTGACGCTTTCATTATGGGAACAATCCATCCAAAAAAAAAAGATGAAATTCCTACTTGGCTCGCGTTGGATTCCTTTTTAAGCGAGCGCCATCGAACTTTAGAGGCCGTCGACAGCATCCGGTCTGCAAATTCACTCCAAGTTCATTCTAAATGCAGAAATCGAATGGCAGAATTGCCAAGAGTAAATTCTTTTACCACGAGGGTACTTCCAATACCCAAAGGCTGCGATCTGTGTTTAAACGAAAAACACCCCGTGCGTATATGTCCACGCTTTCTCCAAATGCGGGTAAATGATCGTTCAGCCTACATCCAAGATAAGCAGTTATGTTCCAATTGTTTTGCAAGCAGCCATAAATTGCAGGACTGCACAAGCGCTCACAGTTGTTTTACTTGCCAAAGTAAGCATCATACGCTGTTGCATCCAAGCAACAATTCTACAATGACTTCGATTCCATCCAAACCTCCAAGGCCTGTGTCAGCCTCAATCCCACACAGAATTTCGTCCTTCTCAGCGCATGTTTCCAACATGTATGGGACTAACCGAATTCCCGATTCCGACCCGATTATAAGGGTCCTTCCTACAAATAATTCATCCGATTATTGGGTTCCATACCCCGCCTTGGATGACAGACGTTCCCGAGGTATTAGATCCTACCAATGCCGAGTCTGTCAAAAAATCCATCCTCTACGGAAATGCTACCGTTTTCTACGGCTTAGTGCCGAGAAACGGATCCAGGAAGTACGTCTCCACAAATACTGCTCCAATTGTTTGGCCCACGATCATTCCGAAGACTCCTGCCGCAGTGATAACCACTGCCACAAGTGTGGAAAGGGCCACCACACTCTACTACATAAGGACGACCGATCTTCGCTTCTATCAGGTTCCTGAGGTTTTTTTGCTACGGATTGTCCTCGCAAGGGGGGGGGGGAGAATGTTCACGCCAAAAGGGCGTTTAATTTCTGGAGGCAGAGTTGAGCGGCAGTTTTCTCCAGCTGTCCACATCTCGCTCGCTCGCACTGCCCTTCGCTCTCCCTCTCCAACTCTCCCGCAAGTCTTCGCTCCGGTTTGGAGCCCAATACGCTAAGTTAGGCTTAAGCAGTTCCTATTTACAAGTGTAACAATAAACAGCCGCACGTCGCGCCCTTTTCCTGGACTTAGCCATTCTACAGTCAAGCCACCCCCGCCCCATCATATACATATATATTGTAACGAAAGCCGCCGAAAACCTTGGGCTTTCGACAGTCGGCCAGGTGGCAACGCTTCAACCAGCGCCAAAATGAGACTTTTGACAGCTCGGCTGCCTGGTCTCTTTATTTTTCTCTGTTCCCTTATTCCTCTTCTTCAAAAACTGGGATCCGAACAGCACATGGCGCCTCGTGCGCATTTTAAGCACACGACCCAATAAAACTGCGAAATAACTAAAACTACGCGTGTGTTCTGGTCGGGCTTAGGCGAGGGAGTGGGCATTGACGGGATCGTGACTGCGCACCGATCTAAAAGAAGTTCCGCTCGGCTTTCCGTGACGAGATTCCGCCCTTCCACGGCGGCAAAATCGTTACATTGGTGCCAGGTGTGGGGTCACTAGGGTTTGTGAGAACCCTGACCTACGTCAAAATGCCTAAGAATTGAGCCCGCCACCGCCGTCAAGCGTCGCCAGCAGGCTGTAGTTTAGAAGATCCGCAGGATGGAGCTGCCACGTTGGATGCAGTGGGCCACGCCATCAACCGCTCGTTCCGCCTGATTGAACAAAAAGTGGAGGCGTTGGATCAGTCGCTCAACCGTAAGTTCGAACAGAAGTTCGAGCAAATGTGGGCGACGTTCGAGAGGACCATGCTGGGCAACAGCGATGGCGTGACCAAAGCAGGGGGTCAGCGACACTCCGCCAGCATCCCATGCTTAGCTGAAATGGCCAATGCCGGTTCAGGACAGCCGCAACAGGTGTTTCCACGGAGAATGGACGGCATTTCAGGGACCGCGTCGATGGCTGCCCATCGTCCAGTCGGAGACCTAACCTCACAATGGGGAATTCTGGAGGTGTCGGTGCCGCCTCCTACCTTCGATGGAACACGTCCCTGGCCCGAATTTCAACGCCTTCTTGACGACATGGCCGAAGAATACCACTGGTCAGAGAGGAAGAAGTGCAGAAAGTTGTATACGAGTCTGCGTAGGCGTGCGCAGCGTTTTCACGCTACCCTACCAGAAGCCACTCTCAGCTCATACAACTCCCTGACAGCCGTCATGCGCGAATACTTTACAATCAGTACGCACACCGGCTATCACACCTTCCACAATCGCATGCAGGGACCACGAGAGTCTTTCGAGGACTTTGCACTGGAGCTGGAACGCCTGGGCAGAGCTGTATTTGGGGAGTTACCAGCCGCCACCTACAACAGCATCATCGTGCAGCGTTTTATCGACGGGATACGCGAGACGGGATACCAGGTCCCCAGTGAGCAGCCGCTCACCCCCCCCCATTCCCCAACGGCGGTTCAACAACCACCGTACGTCTCCGGCTCACCCTCAACCGCCCACCGCACCTGCCCGGGTTACTGAATCCGGTTCCAACACCTGTAACGCCCCGCCGCACCTCCACTCGATGCCACCGCCTACCGAGCAACCCGGCGCCCGACTAAATGCTCCTCCAAATGGAGTTGAAGCCTTCGTGGCCCCCTTGCCCCCAGAGCCGTCGCCCGAAGAGAGTGCCGGGCAGTCCACGGATACCGAGCTTACTGCGAACCGGAATACCCGCACAGCACGCAGACCGACGGGTTCCCAACAGTCGAGACCTCCCCACCAAGCTGCCAGGACGGGCCCACCTTACGACGAAACGCAGGCCGTCCGTTCGCAGCCGTTGCAGAACCCGCCGCCAACCAAGCATCCCGGCGTCCGACTAAATGCTCCTCCAAGTGGAGTTGAAGCCTTCGTGGCCCCCTTGCCCTTACAGCCGCCGCCCAAAGAAAGTGCCGTTCAATCTCATGAAATAGAGTTTGCCGCACTCCGGAGCGCCCGCACCCTACGTAGACCGACGAGTTTACAGCTTACCCCGGAGCCAACGACCGGCGAGATCGCCTACAGACCGCCGCCCGCTCCAATAGAAACCGGTTCCAACCGAGTGGCCGCCGCCGCCGAGCCCTATGGTACACTACCGCCGCCGCTTGCAGAAGGAGAGGAACTGAACGCACACCCCGTGGACACCGTGTTGGGCCGATTGTTCGCTGAACACCCATCCGGAAAGATGCCACTAATGCCGTCAACCGCGGCGAAACGGACAACTACAAACCCTATACAATGTGACCATCGCGGGGGCCAGTCTATGCCCGCCGAAGCTACGTATACCTGTAGTGCCGTTGGAGGCCAACATTTACATTGTTTGATCTTCTTACAGAAACATCCTTCACGGCTGATCGTCGACACTGGTGCCGCAGTCTCCCTCCTAAACGAGCGGGATACGCCAAAGCGACTACCCAGTGCACCTTGCCGAGTGACTCTGCAGGGACCATCAGCCGAGAAATTCGTGGCAACCGCACGAGTCGCCGCTAGACTTGTTGTTGCCGGAAGGCCAGTTGATCACGAATTCCTGCTAGTGGAAGGCAGCACCCCCAGCCTGTTAGGCATGGACTTTCTGCTGCAATATAAGGCGACCGTAGACTTGAAAGATCTTCAGTTACGGTTCCCGTGGGGATCCTTGCCGCTATATGCCCCGACTACGTAACAGCGAAATCTACTTTATTCGACCGCACCCAGTAGCATCCTGCCATATAGCGACACCCACTTAACAGTTCGATGCAGGTCGGAGGAGCAGCTGCCCGCCGCCTTGTTAGAACGTGGAACTCACTCCCAATTGCCCCCCAAAATTCTACTAGGAAGCACCCTGCTCGACACCACGACCAACACCAGCACACTGCATCTAGTGAATCTCAGCGCACACACGTATCTTCTCCCTGCGCAAACAATTGTGGGACAAGTGGTAGCAGTAGAGGTTCTGGAAACCACTCAGGATCAAGCCGGAAATGAAGAAGCAACTTTCCACAATGGGGAAGTACCCCCCGAGTTGCCACCCCCTCTTCGCTCCAAGTGGGCAGCCTTAATGAACCGCTTCCAGCGAGTATTTGCCCGAAGCGATGACGACTCCGGGCGTACCAACCTAACCCGACATGTGATAGATACGGGTCAATCTCGGCCCATCAAGCAACCAGTGCGTCGTCTTGCGCTGGCGAGGAAAGCCGAAGTGGAAGAACTGGTGACCGACATGAGGCTAAGAGGCATAATTCGCCCGTCCACGAGCCCGTGGGCCTCACCGGTCGTTTTAGTAAAGAAAAAGGACGGTTCCACTCGGTTCTGTGTGGATTATCGACGTCTAAACGATGTCACCATCAAGGATTCTTATCCACTACCAAGGATGGATGAAATCTTAACCAAGATGCACGGCGCCTGTTGGTTTTCCACAATGGACCTTCAGAGCGGTTACTGGCAGGTGGAAATGGACAATGCCTCAAGAGCTAAGACCGCTTTTACGTGTGATGCCGGTCTTTTTGAATTTAACGTGATGCCGTTTGGCCTGACCAACGCGCCAGCGACCTTTGAACGGCTAATGGACGGCCTATTCTCCGGACCCACCTGGACATCCACACTGGTTTACCTCGACGACATCATTGTGTACTCTCGTACAGCGGAAGACCATCTGGACCACCTGCAACAAGTCTTCGATAAATTGCAAAGCGCAGGGCTAAAGCTGAGTCCCCGCAAATGCCATTTCTTCCGAACCGAGGTTAGTTACCTGGGCCACATAGTTAGCCAAGAAGGCTTAAGGGCGTGTCCGGAAAAGATTCGAAAAGTAATCGATTGGTCACCCCCTCGTAACAAAAAAGAAGTGCGATCCTTCGTGGGCCTCTGTTCCTACTACCGCAAATTCATCCCGGATTTCGCCACTATCGCTCGCCCGCTACATGAACTAACAGAAACTAAGCGTGCCTTCACATGGACCTCATCGGCTCACGATGCCTTTGAAACGCTTAAAATTAAGCTTACAACACCGCCCGTTCTAACGTTTCCCACTTCTAATGGCGTATTCGTTCTGGATACAGATGCGTCAAACCATGGCGCGGGCGCTGTGCTCAGTCAACAACAAGAAGGACAGGAGCATGTACTGGAGTATTACAGCAAATCATTTAATGCTGCTGAACGCAACTATTGCGTAACTAGGAGAGAGCTGCTAGCCGTGGTTCTGTCTACCAAACATTTCCATCCCTACTTATATGGCCGGAAATTCTTGCTGCGCACGGACCATTCGTCCCTCCGATGGCTGTTCAACTTCCGGGAACCTGAAGGACAACTCGCTCGATGGATTGAACGCCTCCATCAATACAACATGGATATCCAGCACCGCAGTGGCAAGCTGCACGGTAACGCCGATGCCCTGTCTCGCCGCCCCTGTGGCGAATGCCGCATATGCACTAAGGCAAAACAAAACGATGGTCAAGGGATTTTGTTCTTACAGGCCCAACCCTTCGACGTTGCTATCAGCCAGGAAAAAGATCCCACTTTGTCGTTGATCTTGCAGTGGCTAAAAACAGGAGGACGACCGACTAAACCCACAGAATGCAGTGAGAGCCCCGAGACAAAAGCGTTTTGGCACTTGTTCGAACACCTTTTTATGGAAAGGGGTCTTCTAATGATTAAAACCAAAACAGCAGACGAAGCCTTGGTAGTACCTCGCTCTCTTCAGGAAGAAGCTCTGCGCAGCGCTCACAACTCTACCACCGGCGGACACTTCGGAATCAGGAAGACAGTCGCCAAGCTCAAGCAACGTTACTTTTGGATCGGACAGACTGCTGACGTAGCCCTTTGGTGCGCACGCTGTACCGAATGCAATGCCAGAAAAGGACCTACTCGCCGTACAGTGGGCACAACTACAACCCCGCGTCCTAGGTGCTCCATTTGAACGACTTGCGATCGACATACTCGGTCCTCTGCCAACTACCACTAACGGGAATCGCTACATCGCTGTGGTGATGTGCTACTTCACCAAATGGCTGGAGTGCATAGCTCTGCCCAACCAAACCGCCGAAACGGTAGCTCGAGCACTTATCCAAGAAGTGTTCTGCCGTTTTGGTGCCCCATTTATCCTTCACTCGGACCAAGGCCGCAACTTCGAATCAGAGGTATTCCAAGCTTGCCTACGCCTCATCGACGTGGAGAAGACTCGCACCACACCGTTACATCCTCAATCGGACGGGATGGTCGAGAGATTTAATCGGACCCTTCTGGATTACCTGGCCAAATTTGTTGCGACCGATCAACGCGACTGGGACCAACTGTTGCCGCTAGCTCTCTGGGCCTATCGCTCTGCTCCGCATGAGGCAACTGGGTTTTCACCATCGTTACTGATGCTGGGACGGGAACTCCGGCTACCGAGCGAACTGATGTATGGACGACTATCCCCTCCCCCGGATAGCTATCCCGCCTACGTGGAACAATTGCAGAATCGCCTCTGACTCACACAACAGATCGGACGACGCAATTTGATGGCAGCCGCTAACGTTAAGAAAAGGTTTGGAGAAGAGGTTTGGCTCTACTCCCCTACACGAAGAGTGGGCCGATGCCCGAAGCTGCAGTCGGATTGGATTGGATCCGCCGTTGTCACCCGCCGTCACTCCGACCTGGTATACGAGATACGACTACCAGGGAAGCGTGCCACCAGGACCGTCCATGTCAACCGATTGGCCCCATACCGAGGCCCAAGTCCAGCCGTACTCGGCCAGGAGACTCGAGTCTGAGAGGGGGGTAATGTAACGAAAGACGCCGAAAACCTTGGGCTTTCGACAGTCGGCCAGGTGGCAACGCTTCAACCAGCGCCAAAATGAGACTTTTGACAGCTCGGCTGCCTGGTCTCTTTATTTTTCTCTGTTCCGTTATTCCTTGATTCCCTTTTCTCTCTCTTCTTCAAAAACTGGGATCCGAACAGCACATGGCGCCTCGTGCGCATTTTAAGCACACGACCCAATAAAACTGCGAAATAACTAAAACTACGCGTGTGTTCTGGTCGGGCTTAGGCGAGGGAGTGGGCATTGACGGGATCGTGACTGCGCACCAATCTAAAAGAAGTTCCGCTCGGCTTTCCGTGACGAGATTCCGCCCTTCCACGGCGGCAAAATCGTTACAATATATTGCTTCGTTTTTGACTATTTAAAAACAAACCCTAAAATAAACTTAAACAAGGCAATAACATTCCGGTGATGTCTCACACATTGTGTCCACCCAAGCATGTAATTTGGAGGAAGCATTAGGTAAGAGCTAGAGCTCTTAATATTGAGTATAACATTTAGCTGCCCGAAGTTTTCTTCCTTACTTGTTTAATATAAAACAGTACAAAGCATAAAACTATAAAAGCACTTATCTTCTTATCTTCTTAACATTCAAATTATAAAACGTTTTGCATTTACGTCTTTTAATTGCATTACCATTAACGCTGATAGCTATAGTCTTCCTCGAAACTTCAGACAACTTATGCAAATGTCCTTCATGGGAAGTGGATTTTTTCGTGACTGCAAAAAAGCAAAATGAGTGTTTGATGCTAACAAATTAACAATGTATGTATAAGAATCAGTGTAGTGTAGTCAATTTAGTGAATAATGAAACGTCGATAAGAATATTAGATAATCTGGTTAACGATAATGTGGAATTAGCTGATAATGATAAGATAATATTAAGAAATATTTTAAATGAATTCTCAGATCGATTTAAACCTGGCATGCCACACAGGCGTATAACAACAGGAGAATTATAAATTCGTATAATTGATGAACATAAGACTGTACAAAGACGTCCGTATAGACTAAGTGCAGAAGAAAAACTAATAGTCAGGGACAAAATCCAACAAATTATTGAAAGCAATGTCATCCGCCCAAGTAGCTCTCTTTTCGCTAGTCCTATACTTTTAGTTAAAAAGAAAGATGACAGTGATATACTGTGCATTGACTTTCGCGAATTAAATGCGAATACGGTGTCTGATAGATAGATTACGTGGTAGTAAATACTTTAGCAGTTTGGACATGGCCAGCGGATTTTATCAGATACCGATTCACACTGATTCCATCGAGAAGACAGCTTTCGTGACTCCAGAATGCCAATATGAGTTCCTTGCTATGCCATTCGGTTTGGAGAACGCTTCGTCAGTATTTCAAAGAGCGATTATACGGGCCTTAGGTGATTTGGCATACTCGTATGCAATTGTCTATATTGATGATGTGTTAATAGTCGCAAACTCAAAGAAAAACTTTTTACAAGATTGAAAGTTGTGCTTAAAGCCTGGTCAGATGCCGGGTTTTCATTTAATATAAAGAAGTGCACATTCTTCAAGACAGGAATTGAGTATCTCGGGTTTTACATTAAAGATGGCGAAATTAAACCCAATCCTATAAAAATAGAAGCTCTATCCGCATTGAGTCAACCAACTACTGCCACGCAGTTAAAACAATTTATAGGTTTGGCTTCATATTTCAGACAGTTTGTTCCACGATTCTCTGAACAGATGAAACCATTAACTTATAAGGTAAATGGATTTGCTTGGAAGGAGAATCACGAACAAATACGTAAAAAGATTGTTGACGTGTTGACAAGCGACCCGGTGCTGACCATATTCAACCCTGAGCTTCCGATCGAATTACATACAGACGCCAGCGCGGATGGCTACGGTGCAATGCTCCTTCACAGGATTGACGGCACATGTAGGGTGATCGAGTATTTCAGCAAGTGAACATCGGCTTCAGAATCAAAATATCATTCATATGAACTAGAGACTTTAGCCGTGTATAATGCTGTCAAACATTTTCGACATTATCTGCAAGGTAGAAAAATCGTCGTCCATACTGACTGCAATTCCTTAAAAGCGAGTCGCACAAAGGCTGAACTGACACCACGAGTACACCGATGGTAGGCGTTCTCGCAGGCATTCGATTTTGGCGTAGAATATAAAAAGGGAACTCAAATGGCACATGTAGACTATCGCGAAATCCTATTCCAGAAGTCTCGAAAACGATAAACAAAGTTGTTGAGGTTCGCGTTGACTTGGCAGCGATAACGGATAATTGGCTAATCGCTGAACAGCAGAGGAATTTAGGTATAGTTGATATCATGACACAAATAAACGGAGTTGAGATGCAAGTTGACAGAGCTAAAACTTACGAAGTAAGATCCGGATTGTTGAATCGCAAAATCAGAGAACCGGCAAGACTCGTTGCTTACCAGTGATTCTGAGAGCTTTTAGGTGGTCGGTCATTAATCATGTTCACGAGGCTATAATGCATCTTGGATGGTAGAAAACTCTAAACCAGGTCTATGAACAGTAGTGGTTTGAAAGTATGTCAAAGTACGTCAGAAAGTTTGTGGAAAACTATATAACTTGTAAGCTCCCCAAACCCTCAACAGGCAAAGTACAAATGGAACTGCACCCCATTCCCAAGGTAGAAATTCCCTGGCATACCGTACATATTGATATTAGTGGGAAGCTGAGCGGCAAAAATGACTTAAAGGAGTATATCATAGTACAAATAGACGCATTCACCAAGTATGTTTACCTATATCACACACTGAATTTGGATTCGGAAAATTGTATCAACGCAGTAAAGGCAGGTAAATCACTTTTTGGGGTCCCTAGCCGTATAATTGCAGATCAAGGTAGGAGCTTTGCCTGTGGTCGATTCCGGGATTTTTGTTAATCAAATAAAATCCAGTTACATTTAATTGCAACAGGGGCAAGCAGGGCAATCGGCCAAGGGGAGCGTGTGATGAGCACCATGAAAGGAATGTTGACAGCAGTTGAGACAAGCGAACGCTCTTGGCAGGATGCATTGATGGACATCCAATTAGGTATGAATTGTACTAGTAATCGGGTGACTAATTTTAGACCCTTAGAGTTAAGAAGTGAGGAACGGCATCAAACGAAATTGGATCCCAAGTTCAAGGGACCGTTTGTTGTAACAGAATTGCTGGAAGGTGATCGTTACCTGTTGAAATCATTGACTAGTAAAAGAACATACAAGCATGAGAGCTTGCGAAAACTACCAGATAATCGAGTTGCATCTGAGTTGCTCAAAGAGAGTGATGGCGTTGAAATGGACGCAGAAGATGAGTTGAGATCTGTCACCTAAGAGGGGTGCACAGGTGGCACAGATTGTGGCACTTAAGGTGCATATCGTCGCAAGAGCCTGTACTGTGTTCGGGAATGCGCAGAAGAGTACAAGCTACTAATAAGAAAGAGATATCCTGCCAAACTGTGATTTGAAGACACAAAAAGTGTATTGAGGATTAAAAAAAAAAAAAAGTCCTGATATAAGCTAATGAGTAACTTCAAATTTGTTTCAGATTAGCAAAATGTGATGCCAAACCAATTGTTAAGCCATGCACACGAGGACGTGTGATAGTCAGGATAGCCGTGTCGAGAGAATTAATAATAATATAAATAAATGTAAAATATAACCAATGTAACTAAGAGAAACTTGTCATTTCGAATAAAGAATGGAGAGAAAGATGTGTGAATTTCTAAGACAGTTTAAGGTTTTCAAGAGCGTGGCTAGATGGGAACCCACCTAAGCCGAGTGTGGCGCAATTATTGTTGCAAGATAGAGTTGGGCAGACTAGTAGAGTGTTCAGGGATTCATTTTTTCTACCTTCGAACAGGCAACGTGTGTAAAGTGCGACTCGCTACGCATCTTAGAAAGACCCAAGTGAAAATAAAGTGTTGGCGGAAAAACCAACTCGAGAAGCGGCCAAGAGACCCCTGACTCCGACATATTTAATTATAAAATAAGTATTAATAAGTATTATATTATATAGAAAAATAATATAGACACAACAAAAATATTCTTCGTCAAGCTGAAGTTTAAAAATACGTATTCAATTTACTGTTATATCTGTAATTTAAGCTTTACATTTTTAAACCCTTGCAGTAGTATTATAATTTTAGTCAGTTATTTGCGACACAGTAAAGAAGCCCCATAAAGTATATATATTCTTGATCAGCGTCGACAGCCGAGTCGATATCACCACTGATTCCGCTACTTCCTGAACTAGTCCTGGACCCAAATCTCAGGCTATAAAAAAAAGGCGCAATGTCGCCGCTAGTCAGATCAGTCGTTTTTCCAATAATGCTTTATTCTTCTTCTTTTTTCATTGGTATTCTCTCGATTCTATTCGCTTCTACTCGATTCTATTCGATCTACTCGATTCTATTCGATACATCGATATTTCATTGTGCGATACAATATTCAATAATAAACAATTACAATTGGAATGACTTCTCAAAGTTACAATTACATTTCAATGTTTTCAAAGGTGAACTAAACTAAATACTGCGAGTCTTCTTCCATCCAAGCTTTCGGCGCCAACATACTCCCAGCCTTGGAACCTTGTTCCAACTATTCCTGCAGATTTTGTGAACGTTCCTCTTGAAGAATCCCGAAGAAGTTCGTATGGTGACCACCCGAACCATTCCATCCAGTCCTGGGTGTATCTCTGCAATGCGGCCTAGAGCCCACTGGCCCGGACGAGTGTGGTCCTCCGCGATGAGCACAAGGATTCCGGGCTTGATGTTATTGAAGGCTGTCTTCCACTTAGATCGTTCTTGTAGCAACGTGAGGTACTCCAACGACCAACGCCTCCAGAAGGAGTGATGAACCGCCATGATCCTTTTCCACCGATTGGTCGCTGAAAGCTTCAAATCCTCGTTACTTGGTTCGGCGAGTCCATTTAACGGCCGACCAATTAAAAAATGGCCGGGGGTGAGTGCCTCAAAGTCGTTGGCATCTGACGAAAGCGGGTGAAGCTTCTGCCTGAGCGATCGCTGTAGACAGTTCTTCGTAGTTGAGCGCCGCTCCATTGAAACACCTCACAAGTAGCTGCTTGGCGACCTTGACCGCGCTTTCCCAGAGCCCTCCAATATGGGGCGAGCGAGGTGGTATAAAGTGGAAGTCGACATGGAGCCTACTACAATGATCGACGATTCGGTCTCTTTTGTCCTTTTCCCATATCATCAATTCCTCTTCGATAGCCTTTAACTCCCGCGATGCCCCAACAAAGTTAGTGGCATTGTCGCAGAACAGGTGCTTACTTATTCCGCGGCGTGCGAAAAATCTCTTGAGCGCAGCTATGAAGGCACTGGCGCTAAGGTCCGAAACCAGCTCCAGGTGACAGGCCTTTGTTCGGTCTTCGGCCTCTCTGATTAAAGTGCATCCATAGAGGGCCGGCATAGTCCAGTCCTGTGCGCTCGAACGGATGTAGTCCGCTGCTCACTCTGCTTCCGGGAAGTGGTCCCATCAGCTGCTGTGCCAGTATTGGCCGTTGTCGAAAACAGGCAATGCAATTCCGTACTGTTTTGCGAGCTATTTTTCTTGCGTTGACGACCCAGTACCTTTGTCGCACAAAAGCACATACAGTTTGCGCTCCGGCATGCATATTTGATCGATGAAAGTGTTCAAATAAAGAGTGCACTACAATATGGTTATTGGGCAATAAAAACGGGTGCTTTGTGGCATAAGGGGCATCAGATTGCGAGAGTCGACCACCTACTCGAATAAGCTCTATGCCCTGAACGTTGTGGAGAAACGGATTGAGGCCTTGGATTTTTGTTGATCTTACAGCTTCCTGTTTTTGTAAGTTGGATAGCTCTTCTTGAAAATGGAGCCTTTGCAAATTGGCAACTATATACGTTAATCCACCCTTCACTTCATCAGCAGTTAGAGGCCGATCCTTAATTATTTCGACCTTAGTCTGACGTCGGCGCCACCTATATATGTATCCGAACACCCGGGTAAGCTTAACGAAATCCTTTGCAAACTTATTATCCCCAACTAAGTCGTCTATATTACAGAGTGAGCTCGCTACCAAGACAGATTTCGACCTCTGCTGTTCTGGGAGTTCTTCGTTAGCAATCCAACGCGTCGATGGCCATTTATCCCGAGACAGCCTTAGAAAAGGGGGCCCTTCCCACCACATAGACAATCCCTTTAGTTCGCTCGTCAACAAACCGCGCGACACTATATCGGCCGGATTTGATTTGGACTCTACCTTATACCAATCTTCCTTTTTGGTAGTCTCTTGAATAATTGCTACTCTATTCGCTACGTAGGTTTTCCATCGGCTAGAATGGGAGGAGATCCATCCCAGCACCGTAGTAGAGTCCGTAAAGTAGCTGATTTCAGATACTGCCCTTGGACAACACTTCCTTATCTTTTCCATTAACTCTGTTAACAGCCGAGCACCTTCCAGTTCCAATCGAGGTATTGAGGTGGCGCTCACTGGAGCTACCTTGGACTTGGCAGCTATTAACCTGACCTGAACTACTCCCAGCGGATCGGTCGTTCGAGCGTAGACCGCCGCTCCGTAGGCCAACGAGGAAGCGTCGGAGAACCCGCAAAGTTCCAGGGATATTGTATCGATTGTGGTTGGGATTACGGCTCTAGGAAGTTGGCAGCAATCTACTTGACTTAATTCTCTTCTATATTTCTCCCACTGCAGGGCCAAGTTTGGTGGTAGCTCCTGATCCCAATCGATATTTAAACGCCACAACTCCTGCACGAAGATTTTTCCTATAATTATGACTGGACTTAGAAATCCTAGCGGGTCAAATAATTGAGCTAACTCAGACAGCACCCTACGCTTCGTAATTATTGTCGATCCGTCTGCTGAGTATGAAAACCGAAAGGAGTCCTCAGCTGCTGCCCAAAAAATGCCGAGAGCCTTGGTGTCGGCCGTTTTTAGGGCAAGAAACTCAGAATCTAACGTCTTATCTCGGTAAGTGTCGCAGTTAGAGCGCCACTTGTGCAGTTCGAACCGGCCCAAATTCAGTAATTCGGTTACTTCCCTTTTTAGGTTGACTAATTCAGCTATAGATTCGGCTCCGCACAGCATGTCATCCATATAAAAGTTTCGCTCTATTGCATCCCTAGCCATGGGGTATTGCTCACCGTGAAGCTCCGCTAAGTAGCGTAGACAGCGCACTGCAAGGTAAGGTGCCGAGTTAGTGCCATATGTGACAGTCTTTAGGCGCAATACCTTTATAGGCTCTTGGGTTGTGGCCCGCCATAAAATGCATTGATACAGCTGGTCTTCTGGTTGAACTAGAATCTGTCGGTACATCTTAGAGATGTCGGCGGTTAGGGCATACCTATAAAATCGGAACCTGGTCAACGTGTTGAAAAGATCTGGTTGCAGGGAGGGACCCACGAGGGTTATATCATTTAGAGACTTCCCGTTACTGGTCTTGCAAGAGGCGTCAAATACGACTCGCAGCTTGGTGGTTAAGCTGTCAGGTCGAATGACTGGGTGATGCGGACAAATGTACTTTACGTCACGCACTGCCTCCGGAGGAACCTCTTCAAGATGATCCAACCTGCGATACTCTTCTACAAATTCGGTGTAACTAGCCTTCAGCTCTGGGGAGCGATTGAGCTTCCTTTCCAGATTTAGGAAACGCTTGTGAGCTATCTGATATGAATCTCCAAGCTGCGCCTTCGGTTCCTTAAAGGGCAGCGAAACTATGAGCCTATTTTCATGGTTCTTTGCTACCGTTGCAATAAACAGCTGCTCACAGAACTCCTCGTCTGCGCTAAGTCGCTTTGTAGGCCTAGGGATTCCTTCGCACTCCCAAAATTTCTGCACAAGAGAAGTTAACTCATCTACCTTATTAGATTGGTCAACTGACATGAGACAGGATTGGTTCGATGGGGTGTATTCCCCCACAACTATCCATCCCAATAGGGATTTTTGCAGAACCGGTAAGTTAGTGCCCATTTTAACTTGTCCTGCTACTATGAGCTTAAAGAATAGATTTACTCCAATTAGCATGTGAATTTCCTCTGCTGAGTAATAGGACGGGTCGGCCAGCTTTATTTCTTCTGGGATTTGGATCCCACCCGCTGCAATTCCTGGATTATACTTAGCAATTTTTGACAATACGCTAAATTCATCAGTTGCAACAAAATTGGTCACTCGGGATTTAAATGTGGCTCTTACTTGGCCCGAAGCTTTAGTTTCTGCACTACCTATCCCTGTCAACGAGTGATTTACCTTTTGGATGTCCAGCTTTAGCTTGTTGGCAAAACTGGCTGTCACAAAATTCAGTTGACTACCCGAATCGAGCACGCATCTGCATGACTGGTAGTTGCCGTCTCGGTCTCGAACCAGCACTGCTGCTGTCGCTAAGAAGCTTGTCGAACGGTTCGCCAAAAGAGCGCTATGCAACGAACTGGAGGATCTTAGATCGTTTCCACCATCAGCTCTTGCGTTGCCTACCTCTGGATCTCCTCTATGTAATAGGTCATGATGCGGCTTATGACACACCACACATCGCGCTGCGTTGCACTGTTTGGTCTTATGGCGCTTGCTGAAACACAGCAAACACAAATCATGCCTTTTGACCTCTTGATATCTTTGAACCGGGGTTAGGGATCTGAATTCCTGACAAGCCTTTACTCGATGAGGTCCTGCACAGATATGACAAAGTCCCGGGCAAGGGTTTGGTACGGACGCCACTAAACTAATTTTCTTGGTGTCGCCTTTACTCTGGAACTTACTATTAACTGACTTCCTCACTTCTCGTCCTGCTAGGTTGACCCCTCGATTATCCAAAAATGTACATAGCAATGGCCAAGACGGTAGCTTTGTGCAGTCATATTCTTGTTCCCATCTATCTAGCGATTCCTCATCTAGCTTACTGCGCGCTAAATGAAATACAACTGCATTGAGAATTTCGGAATCTGTTCCTAAAGACCTGAGCGCGGAGAGGTGAGAGTTCACAGTGTCCACTAGGCTGCGTAAGGAATCGGCATCAGCAACTCTTACTCGACGAATTTGGAAGATCTCCCCAATATGAGATTGCACTATGAGAGCTCGGTTTTCAAACCGATCTTTCAGCAGCTGAATCGCCTTCCGGTAATTATTCTGAGACAATTCCAAGCAGTCAATTGTTCGCAAGGGAATGGGACCTAAACATGATTTTAGATGAACAAATTTAGTAAGCTCGTCCAAAGTTGCATCCGAATCAACTAAAGTTGTAAAGGAGTTGAACCAACTGGTCCAACCCGTATGTTTGCCACAAAATTCTGGCAATTTTACAGATGGCAACTTTGCCACAGATGTCCCGATGATTGATGCACCGTTTCCTCCGGACCCAGATGCCAGCGATGTTTGTCTCCCCCTTGCCGCCAAGTGCCCTAATATCGCGGCCTTGATGCGACAATAGCTATCCTCAAATCCCTGTCGACATTCATATTCTTGAGCGTTTTCCGCACTCCTTTCTATTTGGCCTTGTATCTCACATAACTGTACAAACACTGACTCCACTAGACTAAGCCGAGCCTCTAACTCTGCGGTGGTCATGGTCTGCCCATTTTTCTCCACAAAATTTCCGTTACGCTCGAGGGAACTCAATAAGCCGTCACGAGATAAAAGGAATTCATCTTCCTTATTCTTTCTAGGACCCATTTTTAATCTCTGTGCTTATGAAGGGAATGGGCGACGTAACTGTACAAGTCTGTTGCGCACTTAGTTAAACTTTGACAAATTCTCAAGCTTACATAAAACCGTTCCGCCGCGTGCCGCGCTATCACTCACACACACACGCTTCTCCAAAAAGCTCCAGAATGCACACTTTCAAGCCTATGTACCGCAATGATGTAGGTACACGTGTGTGTGTATGTAGTACAGACTTCGCAACCTGATACCCCCAAAACCACGTGCACCACGTTTCGAACAGCAATTTGCTGTTTTATTTAGAAATTAACCTGCAGTTTTTCTTCGATCAATTTAACATACCATGCAAAAGGCACCAAGTGCGCCAAGCCAGAAATCACTCGCAATTCGCACAGCTTCGCGCAGCCGAGTGGTCGAGAACGATGAGCTTCAATGGGGGTGCTCCAACAATGAGCTCCAAGTAGTGGTGCTCCTGCGATGAACTCCAACTGGTGAGTTCCAAATGGTGCTCCAACGATGAGCTTCAATGGGGGTGCTCCAACAATGAGCTCCAAGTAGTGGTGCTCCTGCGATGAACTCCAACTGGTGAGTTCCAAATGGTGCTCCAACGATGAGCTTCAATGGGGGTGCTCCAACAATGAGCTCCAAGTAGTGGTGCTCCTGCGATGAACTCCAACTGGTGAGTTCCAAATGGTGCTCCAACGATGAGCTCCAAGTAAGGACCTTCTCCAAGAGTCCCTGTTCGGGCGCCAAAGTGATTCCGCTACTTCCTGAACTAGTCCTGGACCCAAATCTCAGGCTATAAAAAAAAGGCGCAATGTCGCCGCTAGTCAGATCAGTCGTTTTTCCAATAATGCTTTATTCTTCTTCTTTTTTCATTGGTATTCTCTCGATTCTATTCGCTTCTACTCGATTCTATTCGATCTACTCGATTCTATTCGATACATCGATATTTCATTGTGCGATACAATATTCAATAATAAACAATTACAATTGGAATGACTTCTCAAAGTTACAATTACATTTCAATGTTTTCAAAGGTGAACTAAACTAAATACTGCGAGTCTTCTTCCATCCAAGCTTTCGGCGCCAACAACCACATCTGTCAGTTTCTATTTCAGTTTATAACTATCGCAAAGAAACTTTCCCAATAGTACATATTAGAGCCCTGCATGAGTAGAGTCATAGTTCCCTTTGATTTCATGAGCCATTCGATCTATCTATGTTTTTTAAGTCATGACTCCTATGGCTCATGACTCCTATGCAACATGGCTCATACTATGAGCCATGACCTACTTAATTCATTAGAAATGTAGTGACTCCTATAGCTCATCAGCTGACTCGTATAGCTCACCTAGTAGCTCATAGGGTTCATTGTCAACATAGAAAAGTTACATTTTTTGTTTTAACATTTCTCGACATGGATGGGCTGGAAGCAGATCAATATGTACGTTTTTTTTCTAAGAATTTGAGTAACCGCATACAATTAAAATATTTAACACTAAGGTTTTACCCGAATCGCGCTCCGTTGGAAATGAAACACAGGACCAAGCTAAAGAAAGGGAGATAAGATCATACACAAATAATATGACCCAATACACAGAAGACTTCGATCCTTTAAAGTGGTGGGAAACAAATAAAACAAATTTTCCCCTGCTTTTCAAGGCCAGTTGCAAAATTTTGAGTGTACCAGCAAGCAGTGCCTCTTCAGAGAGAGCATTCTCCCAAGCAGGAAATCTAATTTGTGTGAAAAGGGCCGCTATTACCTCAAAAAGCCTTTACCATAAGGCTAGCAACTTATGTTTTTACACAATAACATTCGAAATCAATCCAAATTATAAGTGCAAGTTCTTACAAAAACCATGTTACTAAAAAATGGGTGTTAGACAAAAATCACGTCTGTCTAAATATAAAAATCAATTTAAAAAGTTTTCGTCTTGTGAAAAGTATTTATTTCTGTGATCTAATCAGATTAAAAGATTAGAGAAATTTCAGACCTGAGTCATGACTCATAGGGAGTCATGAGTCATGGGGAGTCATGAGCTATAGGAGTCATGAGCTATAGGAGCCATGAGGATTTAGATCAAATCAAGTAGATCATGTTAGCCATGCCATGAGCTCAGCCATTCAGATCCAACAAATTTTCCGACATGAGCTACTCGAACCTTTTTTTAAAATGTGAGTCAAAGGGCCCTATGACTCCACTTATGCAGGGCTCTAGTACATATGTCTAAACCAGAGCATGTAAAAAACAGTTGATCGTTTTTTCGTTTGCTGTCTCGGTCTGAACGAAACCGAAAAAACTTAAAAATTTGGTTTCGGTCTGAGCGAAACCCTTCATTTCAGTTTTTTCGGTTTTCGGTTGACCGTTCTAAACTAAAAATAAATTTTTTTAGTCCTTCGAAAACCGTTTTTTGGGACCGTTTGGACGAAACGGTCCCAAAAAACTGTTAGTAGATGAACAAAACTTTAAAATTCTCAGTTAAAACTGTATTTTTTGACACTTCTCCCTTTTAAAAATACATATATACATTACCATTATCTTCTACAGAATTCGCGGTTTTTCAACTTTTATGATAAAGCGCCATAGGTGATGCTGTTATACAAGTAAATATATATAATGGCTATTATCTCCTGAACAATTCGCGTTTCTAAGTCTTGTAAGATAAAGCCTCTAAGTGATGGCGTTATACGAGTAAATATATACAATGGCCTTCAACTTCTGAAGAACTCGCGGTTTTTATTTGTTTGATAAAGCGTCTAAGAGATAGTGTTATACGAGTAAATCATCTTCATCTTCTGAAGAATTCGCGGTTTTTCATATTTTACATTGGGTAAAAGTATAACTGGAAATATTGGTCTGCTAAAGTTCTGTACTTCGCGTTCAAGCTTAAGAGACAATAATAAAATCCAAAATACTCTTTGTTTAAAATTTTTAAAAATAAAATATCCAACTATTTTAAAAAATTTAATTTTAAAAATTTAATTTTGTTTAAAATATTAAGAAAAAACAAACAAAATTTTTGGTGTATAGAACATACCTGTAGTTTAAACACATAGGTGTAAAAAGTCAAAAGACCGTTTTTGTTCTCCGTTCAGTTCAAACGGTCTTTGATCAACCAAAGAGAGCTATTTTGAGACAGCTAGAAATAGTCAACTGTTTTTACATGCTCTGGTCTAAACGAGCTAAATCGGACCACTTCCATGGGAATATATAGAATATATACATATATAAGTTAACACCCAACATTACATAAGTAAGACGATTATTGGCCAATGCATTACGTATTGTTCTTGTTGTATGCACTTGGCTGGGTTCGATCAACTTTGGGAATATGCCATTCCACATTTCCTGCCAATGCATTTAATATTGTTCTTGTTGTATGCACTTGGCTAGGTTCGATCAACTTTGGGAATATGCTATTCTGCATTCCCACGATTGCTGACCAAAATGTGCAAGCTCAGCGCACGTGGCTAAGCCCGGATGATCTTTATCGAGGGAATTGGTTGCAGGCCAGCGACAGCGACAAAAAGTAACAGCCAATCAGAATAAGAAACGTCAACAGAAGCAGCAGCAGCGACAGAGACGGTGGCAGCGATGGATCGACGCGTAGTTGTAATTAATAATTGTTTAGCTTAAGTTAAGTCAGTTCTTAACACAACTCAATAAAGAAAAGTTTGTTTTTTTGTATTAAAATAAAATTCATTCTTTTAACTGGCGCCCGAACAGGGACCTGATTAAAAGTCGCGAAAGGCAACAAGTTCCGCGTCCCGCGAAGTACAGAAAAACTCTGACGTTTCGTTCAAAGCCTCAACCTAATCCGTGTGAAGTGAGAAGAAAAATCCGAGACCCGGAAGTAAAAAAGTGCCGTTAATAATAACGCCGCTATACCGTCACTCCTAGAAAAGGACTTTTGCCTAGTGAATTAATTAGGCCGACATCATCGCCGTGATCCCTTTAGTATCCGTTCGAAGGGAACGTGAAAAGAGTACAGAGGAGGCCCCACAGTAAACCCGCACTGAGGAGAGATCGCTACAGCGCAGGATAAACCGGAATCTGCCAATCCTGTCTCCACGAGAGCACGCCGAAATATGATATTACTGTAAGAATAGTTTTAAAAAAATCCATCGAAACCCAAAAGAAAAAATTCTAAAGGAAACAAATATTACACAAATAGAAATTAAGAAAGATACAAATTAAAGGAAAAAAAATCCTTGCAAAACAATTGACAAATCCACACTACAATCAAACCCATAATTGATTAGGAAAATAACTTCCGAATTCTGAGCAATTAAAATTAAAATCTAATCTCAATTCTTTAGTGCTCATATATCTCAAATGACCGAACAAGATCTAGCAGACAGACTCGCGAATCTTGCCGTACCCTCGTCAGTAAGCAACGTACAAGCAAATCCGTGAATCATGACCGAGAAAGATATTGACGAAAAAATTAAACTTGTCCTAGAGGCAAATCTTAGTAATCTAGTAAAATAAATACTTAATCCCAATAAGGATTTTTCCAAGTATACAGATCAAACAACAAAGAGAGAATTATCACACAATCTTAGTCACTTAGACAAACTACCAGACATTGTACGGACACTTAGGGATTTCTCAGGAAATAAAAGCGAATATTCTTCATGGAAAAAAAGTGTAGAAAGGGTGTTGAAAATTTACGAAGTCAGAATCGGCTCGCCTAAATACTACGGAATTCTGTTGGCAATCCGAAACAAAATTATTGGACAAGCAGATGCAGTCTTAGAATCATATAATACACCCTTAGATTGGACGGCCATATCAAAATGCCTAACAGCGCATTTTGCGGACAAGCGAGACCTAAAGACTTTGGAATATCAGCTTTATGCTCTTAATCAGGGTAGCAATAGTATAGTCGATTATTACCAGGCAGTGTATCAACAGCTGTCATTGATTTTAAACCAGATCGCTAACTTAGATGCCTCACAAGAAACTGTGCAATCTCTAACAGCTATGTACAGAGAAAAAGCTTTGGACACTTTCGTCAGAGGCCTTAACGGAAATTTGGCACAACTGTTGGCTATTAAAGAGCCACACGATTTGGGACACGCTTTACATTTGTGTAGTTTACTTGAGAATCAAAACACTAGGAACAGTCAGACGCCAAAAACTCCATATTTTGCAAGGGCACCTATATTACCACCCAAGCCCAAACCACAGCCATACAGGGCGGTAGCCGTCAAACAAAGCTTTCATCCACAGGTGTACCATAGCCCAAACAAAATACAGTGGGTACCCGTAACTGGAGCAAATCCAATTACTCAGGCTAATCAATTTAAATCTTACAAACTACCCTATTCAAACCAAACCAGTGCAATAGCATCTTACAACACACCAGAACCTCCCCCACGACCCCAACCGAAACCGGTACCTATGGATGTCGATCAGTCAGTTCGCTCGCGTCATATAAATTATATGAACAAGCCGGCAAATAATGACTTGGTAGGGAAAAGACCTCTCAGCACTGCCAACGTCCCAAATACCAATAAAATGCCAAGACAATTCCACATTCAACCAGAGATAGAAAATACTGCACAACCAAATTCAGAAGAAGCTACACCAAACTCAGAGCAGGAATATTATCAGTTAGTAGAGGAAAACAATATAAATGAGCTTCAGGAAGAATACGTATGGCAAAATGATACTGAACAGCAGGAATCGTTCCTCATTGCCTTACTTTAGAGTAACCACGGGGAACGGAAAAATCCTAAAATGTTTAATAGATACAGGCCCAAATCAAAATTATATTCAAAATCAATTAGTACCAAAACCAAAACCAAATAAGGAAAATTTTTCCGTTAGCTCAGTTGGAGGCACTACTAAAATTACACAATACGCAATACTTAAACTCCCTAACATTTCGGATACTCCCATGAAATTTTTTTTACTAGAGACCCTTTAAAACCTTCCACGGTATATTGGGCAACGACACAATGAAAAGACTTGGAGCAATTATAGATGTGAAAAACGATACTTTCATACTTGGAAATAAACGCAAAATAAAAATTTACCAATTAGCAACACAAGCTGTAAATACAATTGGACCGCAAGTCAGCCACATGACCGAGTCTCAAAAATCAATTATAAATACCCTCGTACAAAGTCACAAGACCCTCTTTGCAGATCCCGATACAAAGTTAGCATACACAACTAAAGTTGTAGGCGAGATCAGAACTTCGTCAGATTCCCCAGTTTACGGAAAACACTACCCATATCCAATATCATTAAAACAGGAAGTAGAAAAACAAATAAATGAGATGCTAAGAGACGGCATTATAAGACCCTCAAGATCACCATATAATGCACCAGTCTGGGTAGTTCCGAAAAATTCCGGTCAGTCAGAAGAAAAAAAGTACAGATTAGTAATCGAATATAGGAAACTTAATGAAGTTACTATCTCAGATCGGTACCCGATCCCCGAAATTGGCGAAATTATTGCACAACTTGGCGACAACAAGTATTTCTCGGTATTAGATCTCAAGAGTGGCTTTCACCAAATACCATTGAAAGACACGGACATAGAAAAAACAGCATTCGCTGTAAACGGCGGAAAATACGAATTTACGAGACTTCCGTTCGGCCTAAAAAATTCTCCATCAATTTTTCAAAGAGCTTTAGATGACATACTGAGAGAATACATAGGGAAAATTTGCTATGTATACGTAGACGACATCGTAGTCTTTAGCAAAAATGAAGTAGACCACGGTCAAAATCTTGAAAAGGTATTTTCAACCCTACAAAACGCAAACATGAGAGTCCAAATAGAGAAATGTAATTTTTTCAAAAACGAAGTAGATTTTTTGGGGAACACAATATCAGAAAACGGAGTTAAAAGTAACATAGATAAAATAAAAGCAATTTCAAAATTTCCAGTCCCGAAAACATTAAAAGAGCTCCGTTCTTTCCTAGGCATGACAGGTTATTACAGGCGGTTTATAAAAGATTATGCAAAAATAGCAAAACCTTTAACCATTCTCCTAAGAGGCGAAGAAGGCCGTATATCCAAGATCAAGTCAAGCAAAACTGCCATTAACCTGAGCAGGGATGCGATTACAGCATTCGAGAAACTTAAAAATACCCTCGTCTCCAGAGACGTAACCCTTGCATACACAGATTTCGGAAAAGAATTCCAGCTGACTACCGATGCTCAAGCTACGCAATAGGCGCAGTATTGGAACAAAACCATTGGCCAATAACATTTATTTCGCGCACTCTGTCAAAAACCGAAGAAAACTACGCAACCAACGAACGAGAGATGTTCGCTATCGTTTGGGCTCTGCAAAGTTTAAGACATTATCTTTACGGGTATTCGAAGGTGGTAATATACACGGACCAGCAGCCCCTGAGTTTCTCAAATAGCGTAAATAACCACAACGCTAAGCTAAAACGCTGGAGAGACCTCGTTGGCGAATATAACCACGAGATCAGGTACAAGCCCGGAGTAGCTAATGTAGTGGCAGATGCTTTATCCCGAGCCCCCGCTGAAGTAAATTCAATCAGCTCCTCAGCATCAGTCCATAGCGACGACAGCTCGTCACACAACCTCATATTTTCGGTAGAAGCCCCAATTAACGTATTTAAAAACCAGATATATTTACTGACAGCTGACACAGATTCCTATAGTTTTGAAATACCATTTCCAAGGTACCACAGACATATAATTAAACAAAAATCTTACACAGAAGAAAAACTTATTGCAATTTTAACTTGACTTGATCCTAAACTCATAAACGGTATCATTACATCTGAAGAAGTAATGGGAAAAATTCAAAACATTTACCCCACGTACTTCAAATCATATAAAGTAAGGTTTACTCAAAACGAAATAGACGACGTAACTTCAGAATCTCAACAAAACGAAATAATAACACTCGAACATAAAAGAACCCATAGGGATGCAAAAGAAAATAAAATACAAATCCTAAAAAATTATTTTTTCCACAAGCAATGAAGAAAATTCAAGCAGTAGTTCAAGCCTGTCAAGCTTGTAAAGAATCAAAATACGATAGACACCCCCCATAGGAGAAATACAACCGACCCCTATTCCTAATTACCCAGGAGAAATAGTTCACATTGATATTTATATTACAGAAAAACATAGAGTCTTAACAGGAATTGACAAATTTTCAAAATATGCTCAAGTAAAAATTTTAGAGTCAAGAGCATCTGAAGACATTTAAAACCCGCTGAGGAAAATGTTAATTGCCTTCGGTATGCCAAAACTGATAATAATGGACAACAAACGCTCATTAGGCTCAGCAGCAATCAAGTTTATGTTAGAGGACGAACTCAAAATATCAGTACACACGACTGCTCCGTATGCATCAACAAGCAACGGACAGATAGAGAGGTTCCATTCAACGTTATCCGAAATCATGCGGTGTCTTAAAAAAAACAACGGGAGCATAACATTCGAGAACTTAATTTTTAAAGCCGTTCAGGAATATAACAAATCAATACATTCTGTAATTAAAGATAGCCCCATAAATATATTTTTTAGAAGAACAATATCAAGTTCAGCAGAAGACATAGAAAAAAAACGAGAAGAAATTAAACTAAAAATCCAGAAAAAACAAGCTGCC
Source organism: Drosophila pseudotakahashii (assembly GCA_035046095.1). Taxonomy (NCBI): domain Eukaryota; kingdom Metazoa; phylum Arthropoda; class Insecta; order Diptera; family Drosophilidae; genus Drosophila; species Drosophila pseudotakahashii. Next base: position 130,870 of record JAWNOE010000110.1, on the reverse strand, counting down.
GACCTCGAATATCACAATCAGGGCAAAATGCAACCAAAACTTTTTAATCCTGACGACACAATACACGTAAAAATAGACAAAAGGTTAGGAACTAAACTGACACCTAGATATAAAGCCTAGAAAGTAGCAGAAAACAAAACGACCACTATTAAAACTCAAACGGGAAAAATCATACACAACTAACATTATATATGCAATTACATGGGCAAAATCTAATACAATAAACTCTTTTGTATTCACAAGCACAGAAACCACAGTGGTAGAAAATATATTTAAAAAAGAAAATGACTTATTTTTTAACATAGAAGAATTACCAGAATTTGCTAAAGTTAAATTAGCCACAAATGGCAACGACCTCATTTATATTATCAGTCTCCCAACCATTAAAACAGATAATTGTAGAACTTTAAAAATCAAAGCAATAAAAAAAGCACAAATAATCAACGATATAAAATACGTAAATTTGTTAGAATGTAAGAGGCAATTATTTGCAATTAAAAAACCTTGCGAATCCCATATTGATAAGACCATTTGTAATTCAGAAAATTTATTAGATTTAAGCAATGACACTTGCGCAAACGCTCTCCTGAACGATCAACAATCAACACATACCGGATTTCGAGGAAATACTGCCAGGCACCATACTGCTAAACGACTTCAATGGGCTAGTCTCGCTAGACGAAAAACTCCTGCAACTACAAGGCTCCTTCATAATACAATATCGTAATTCAACAGTAACTATTGGCGAAACAACTTACAAGTCGAGAGAAATCAACATAGTCGAACCAGAACCTCCAATATTCCAACTAATGGGAGAAAAGACGAAGTTAGAGGAAGTTCTCTCACTACAAATGGTCAAAGAACTCAACATTAACAACACAAAAGCGCTGGAAAAATTTAGAAGCAAGACCACTATGGAATCTTCCGTTAGCTACGGATTCGCTATCATCCTACTTCTACTAATAATAGGATCTATCACCGAACTCCTAAGAAGACGTAAAGCTACGGAGACTACAGCAGCTTCCGTGCCAGAAACGCAAGAAAAACCCCCGCATTCCGGACATATACTCTACTACGTTGCGACCGAGGACAGTCGCGTTTAAGGAGGGAAGAGTTAACACCCAACATTACATAAGTAAGACGATTATTGGCCAATGCATTACGTATTGTTCTTGTTGAATGCACTTGGCTGGGTTCGATCAACTTTGGGAATATGCCATTCCGCATTTCCTGCCAATGCATTTAATATTGTTCTTGTTGTATGCACTTGGCTGGGTTCGATCAACTTTGGGAATATGCTATTCTGCATTCCCACGATCGCTGACCAAAAGGTGCAAGCTCAGCGCACGTGGCTAAGCCCGGATCAACTTTATGGAGGGCATTGGTTGCAGGCCAGCGACAGCGACAAAAAGTAACGGCCAATCAGAATAAGAAACGTCAACAGAAGCAGCAGCAGCGACACAGACGGTGGCAGCGATGGATCGACGCGTAGTTGTAATTAATAATTGTTTAGCTTAAGTAAAGTCAGTTCTTAACACAACTCAATAAAGAAAAGTTTGTTTTTTATATTAAAATAAAATTCATTCTTTTAACTTATATATTGCTTCGTTTTTGATAAGGCAATAACATTCCGGTGATGTCTCACACATTGTGTCCACCCAAGCATGTAATTTGGAGGAAGCATTAGGTAAGAGCTAGAGTTATTAATATTGAGTATTACATTTAGCTGCCAGGGTTTATAGGCTTCGGCTTGCCGAAGTTTTCTTCCTTACTAGTTTAATATAAAACAGAACAAAGCATAAAACTATAAAAGCACTTATCATCAAAAACTTGTTGTAAAAGTAACATACAAATTATAAAACGTTTTGCATTCACGTCTTTTAATTGCATTACCATTAACGCTGATAGCTATAGACTTCCTCGAAACGTCAGACATTTATGCAAATGTCCTTCATGGGAAGTAGATTTTTTCGTGACTGCAAAAATGCAAAATTAATTATGGATTACAAGAAAAAAACATTTTTTAAATTCAAGCAGTCAGTCAGATTATTTATTTTTCCAAAATTGTGTGGGTTCTTTTTAACAAACAACGACCTGATTTGCCTTTAGTATTGCAGTCGAAGGATTGGGCACAATCTTCCCATGTAACTTTGCAGTCCAGAGACAGGTGGTAGAACCTGTGTCCGAGGCAGGCAGTTTTCCATAAACAGCTAAAACATACAAATTCATTTACATTATAATATAAAGGAAAGCATATTAAATGTGAAAAAAAGCTAATTTCGTCAAAACAAAATGTCTTTCTGAAATCAAAATTTTTAGCATCCAAAAAAGTAAAAGATATTTTTATTTCTTACTCTCATGATTGTAGTCCTCCTCTCTTTTTAGGCTATTGGGTTCAAAATTAAAAGGCGAATATGTACCGGCAGGGACTGGAATATTGTGGACGAATTTAGAAAAATTTCTTTATATATAATTGATTTCCTATATTTATTTACCTCCAAGATTGAAGTCCGAAGGTTTAACCCTTTTCAAAACGACAGACACATGTTGAATAGGTCGTTCATGGAAAGTAAATTTGTTTGCGGCTGCAAGAATAAAATGGTTTATTAAATTTAACCTTGAAAATATATCAAACACTTTAACTGTGTAATAATAATTAATTTAATTTAAAAAACCTAAAAAAAAACGACCTATGTATAAATGTGTGTGAGCCATTTTTAAATATTTTCGACATATGTATTAGAGTTTGAAAATTATCGATAAATGGCAGTATCGATATTTTCGATATTTTATCATTATCGTATCGATAATATCGATGTTTTCAAAGAAAGCAAAGTAAAATAAGAAATGTATGTTTTTAATCTGTTTTTTACTCGTATTTACTAGCGTTACTCGGAAAATAATAATTATTATTATTATTATTATTATTTTTTTTTTTTTTTTGGGCTGAGGGGGGGAAAATGCCTTCTGCATCTCACACTACCGTCGTAAATGTGGTATGTGGGGCTCGCACCCACTAAAAACCCCCCGCTCTTCAGGCCTGTGTCCACTTCGGAGGTGGGGCCTCTTGTTCAAGGCAACGCTCTACGGCTCGTCTTTATTGGAGTGCAAATCCATATCATAATTGATAAGAATTGGCCCACCCAAGAGAGGCGATCCACAGAGCTGCTTTGATGGCCTGCGTCCAGACTACCCATGTATGTCAATATTAAATGTTTTGATTTTTGTTAACGAACAGAAGCATGTCCACCACGTCAGACTTGAGTGCACATCTTCGCTCGGAAACTATTTGTCCTGCCTTACTGAATGTCCTTTCAGATTCTGTCGAAGATGCTGGAATACAAAGGTATTTCACGCTTAATGATTTAAGCGGATTCATGCTTTTATTACTATTTTATTTTCACTATAAACTATATAATTACCTTCCAGTATATTAAGGGATCCATATCTTCCGGCTCATTCGGTACCTCGTAATATTGCCTCAAGAGCAATTCGGCTTTCGCTTGGCTGGACTCTATATTTTTCGGACTTTTATCTTCCATAAAACTAAACATTCTGTGTGTTTTTCGATTTTCCGGTTGTGCGGGAAATTCGCTTGCCTTTTCGCTGAAATTCGAAATCAGTTCGAACTCTAAAGCTTTAGAGGCAGATTTAAAATTTAATGGATTAAAGAATCCGTCTTTCTTGAATCTGGGGTCAAGCAAAGTCGCGAGGCCAGTGATAGTCCGAGTTTCATAATGCTTAAACCTATCCGTCAATCTTTGTTTTATATGGGCGCAAATTTCAACAGCTGGCTTTGTCTTGATTTCGGGTTGCAGGAGGCCCATTTTGTAGTGCAGCTCACATATTAGCGGAATTATTAATGATACCGTAACAGTTTTGTTGGCGGATACATGCTCTGTGGCCTCATGAAATGGTGAAAGTACCTTACATATTTCTTGCAACGCATTAATTTCATCAGCTGAACATTGAGTTGAATGAATTTAAAAGGACTGCCGAAATGAAATCCTTTAATAAAATAATTCGCTGGATCATAAAGAGCGCACTATTCCAACGAGTTGGAACCTCCTGGATCAAACCATGTGGCGATTCGACAGACTGAGCCTGTTTGAGCTTTTCGGTGGCTATTGTGCTGCTCTTGAAAAAGGACACAATCCTCTTGCACTTTCTTAATAATGGACCCGCCGCATCCGTTTTTAGCCCATCCTGCACCAAAAGGTTTATGGTGTGGGACACACAAGGTAGATTAGTTAGGTTTAAATTTTCACACGCCTTCTTCATTGACGCATCATTATCCGAAACAACCGCAACCACCTTTTGAGAGATTTTCCAATCACTCAACACGCGGCTCAGTGAATCACCAATATTCTGAGCGGTGTGGTTAGTTGGATTTAATAATTTCTGCGTCGACAAAACCGCTGACTTAAGCTCAAAGCCTTCGTTTATAAAGTGGCATGTTACTGTCAGATAGCCCTCATTGGCACGAGAAGTCCAGCAGTCTGTCGTGATGGATACATTGTCAACACAACTTAAGGTTAACTCTAACTTCTGTTTTAGACTATGGTACTCTTTAGGTAGCGCAACGTTTCTGAGATGATTGTTACTCGGTAACTGGTACCTCGGGTCTAATTTAGCTATTAGATCCCGAAATCCTTCATCTTTTACAATCGAAAACGGTTGCACATCAACCGCTATCATACGCATTACCGCTTTGTCCAGCTCCACTTTTCTGGCTGACCCACTTATGTAAAATAAGTTTGATGCTTTGCATAATTCCTTCGATGCAACTACATTGCCATCATTAATAAATTCGGGATGCATCCGCTTTAAGTGGGTTAACAAATTTGTGGTGTTTCCTGAAGTCTTGTACTCCTTACCACATCTATTACAAGTTGCATTTTCATTGCATCGCTTAAAATGCTGCCACACAAGAGAAACTTCGCGCCTGCGCTTTGGAGCGCGATATTCATTTGATGAAGTCGCTACAGGTTAAGTGGATTTTGATTTGTTCCTTCTTAAGAATCATTATACTTACTTGGTAATTCCCCCATATTTGTCTTTGCTTTCACTTCCTTATATAAGAGAGAATCACAGAGTAACTGAGATAATTATTCCAATTTATGTGAAAATACAAATTTTACTTGGCACATATAGAAAAACATCGATGTTTCTGATAAACATCGATGTTTGAAAAATATCAAAAGTATCGATAATATCGATACTGACATCGATAATTTTCAAGCTCTAATATGTATGTATGTACATATGTACATTCGAGCGCCAAAAATGGCGACTAATTGACACGAAAGCGTACTCAAACACACTATTGCAATACATACAAATGTAAATATGTACATAAAATAAGAATAGTAAAATGTACCATTCTTAAAATTTCTTTAAGATTTAAGATTTCTTTAATATGTGAATAGTTGCGATCAGGGAATCAATCTTATTTCGGTTCCGGTTCCGGTACTGGTCCCATACCGAATCTGCTTATTCGGTAAACGGTTTTGATCCACACCCTCGTAAATTGTTGTGTCCGCGTTCTCTTCAGTACCAGCCTGCGTCATTTAGAAAACCTAGGATTGCAGTAATCCTCTGCTTTCCTATTTCTCCCAATGATTCCAGCTGATACGCCCCGAAGTATCTCGCCCTGATAAGGTTTAGTGCTGGGCAATGACACATCATGTGCTCAGGTGTCTCCTGTGAATCTTTGCAGCTTCTGCAATTAGCGTTGTACGGAAGCCCCATCTTCATGGCTTGCGTGCCAATGGCCCAATGGCTTTGATGAGTGCCGTGATCCTACTAATGTCCCTTTTACTTTTGGTTATTAGCTCTCGAGTTCTCTTGCTATTGACGGTTGGCCAGCAGAGTTTTGATCTCCAGAGACCCTGCTTTTCCGACCAACTGGACTGTATCTAGGGATTCAGGTAGAATAGTTGTGTAGGAGTCGTCTGCCGACCCCATTCGTGCAAGTTCATCCGCCTTTTCGTTTCCTGGTATATCATTGTGCCCTGGCACCCATGTTATCTGTACATGGTTGTTTGTTGCTAGTATGTTAAGAGCCAACTTACAATCGGCTACTAGTGTCGAGTTGGTTCTTGCTGCTGCGAGAGATTTGATAGCCGCTTGGCTATCAGAGTTGACTATCAGAGTATATCCTTACCTTGGTATTCCGAAGGCATTGAATCGAAAGCTTGGCTGCTTCTAAAATAGCAAGTACCTCAGCCTGAAAAACTGTCGCTGATTCTGGGAGGTGGAATTTTGATTCTATCCCCCAACTTTCAGCGAAAATTCCAGCCCCTACACCACAGTCCATCTTGGAGCCGTCAGTGTAGAGTGATACCTCATCTTGTCCGGTTACTCTGTCATTCTCCCAGTATTCCCTCGATGGAAAGGTAGTCGTGAATCCGTTTCCAAATCGTATCTCCGCTGTCATATAATCCGTTTTGTTCTTTGCTTGATAGTTACTGTCCTCTAAGATACGGCAGTGCCCTGTGTGGTAGCCTTTCCAGCATTTACTTGCCGTCAGTCTGGCCGCACTCTGCGCTGCCGTATCCTTTATGAAAAGTTCTATGTGCGCCAGCCGCGCATGGTCTTAATGCCCCTGGAGCTCCTGCGCAAGCTGATCTCCGTATTCTTGTCAGCTTGGTAATATTGTATGCTCTTTTCAGGGCTGGCCACCAGGCTAGTGCCCCGTATGTGAGAATTGGCCTTACCACTGCTGTGTGAAGCCATAATATTATCTTAGGGTGTATACCCCAGTTTTTGCCAAACATTTTCCGGCACCAGTAGAATGCTATGCTGGCCTTTCTTACTCGTTCTGTGATGTTCAGTTTCCACGAGAGCTTCGGGTCTAGTATCACTCCTAGGTATTTAGCTTTACCCGATAGCTCGAGTTCGGTTCCATCTATTTTCGGTTTACTGTATGTTGGGATCTTTGTTTTTCGCGTGAAGAGCATTAGTTCGGTTTTGCTAGGGTTAATACCTAGTCCGCAGGTTTTCGCCCATTCATTGAGTCGGGTAAGGGCCCCCGTCATTATATTACTAATGACATCTGGGAATGGTCCTGATACAGCAACACTACGTCGTCTGCGTAGGCTACTACTTTTACTCCTCCGCTATTGAGTTCTCTCAATAAGCCAGAGCAGAGGCGATAGAGGTAAGTGCCACTAAGTTCGGCTGTAATCGTCCTGCTCGTGAGCATAACTCCGATCCAAGCTCTGTCTCCTTCAATGCCGATCGAGTTCAGGGAGCTCAGTATGGATTCGGCGTTTACATTATTGAACGCACCTTCTATATCTAAGAAGGTGGCCATCGTATATTGGTTAAAATGTAGCGATTATTCTATGTGGCAGACTAATTCGTGTAGTGCCGTTTCTGTCAATCTGCCCTTTCGGTCCGCATGCTGAGCGTCCGATAGATGCTGCTTCTCGGTGTTTTTCCGGATATGAATATCGATCATTCGTTCCAGCGTTTTCATTAGGAAGGAGGTAAGGCTGATCGGCCTGTAATCCTTTGCTAGGATATGACCTCTTCTTCCTGGTTTTGGTATAAATACAACTTTGGCTTCTTTCCATAGAAGCGGTATGTGTGTTAGTCTGATGCAAGCCATGTAAATGGCTTGCAGCCACCTACTGATGCTGACCTGTGTTGCTTGAAGCACTGCCGGGAAAATGCCGTCTGGCCCCGGACTCTTGTATTTATCGAAAGAGTTTATCGCCCAATTGATTCTTTCAATGGTTATGATATCCCTTGTGTGTGTTGGTTGATGAGCCCTCTGACCTTCAGTAGGTGCTGGCTTTTCTCGAAGGTTGCCTGTAAAGTGTGTATCCACTAGTGTCTCTATGGATAACAGTAAACGGTTATATTTTAGTATTGATGTTTTGGTTCCGGTTCTTGTACCGGTACGTACCGGTACAACTAAAAAATTATATTAATACCCTGCAGTTCCATTCATCGCCTTTTTAGCAGTGAATCACTGCCAAAAATTGAGCACTAAGCGCTCAATCACTAGTGAATTTGTATGAAAAATAGCGATGATTTTAACATGGGCATGATTAGCACCTGTTCATCACCATTTTTCATCGCCTAATTCATCACATTTTCAGCGCTTATTCAGCGCCTAATTATCACTTAAATTCATCTCCCATTTTTATTGAAAATATGTTGAATTTCATTGCTTTTATCAATGGGTTATTATTACATTAAATTAATAAATTTTTACAAACTACGGAGACTTGTAGGGGTCTTCGGCAGGTTCTCAGCTTCCGGAGTCTTGGTGAGCTGGAGTCTATTCACGCATTTTCGCACTCTCTTCGGACTCTCTGTAGGCTCCACCTGGCCAAATGGATCTGAATTTGGAAAATATTTGATTTTATATTATATAACGAGGCAAGAATGATAAAAACTTACTCAGTACAAGAATAACATTCTTCTGGGCTGTAGGACAAAATGATTTCGTCTGAAAAGATATTTTATAAGAACTGTGTACCATCAGCTTGACCTAAAAATATTAAAAATAAAGGATAATATAAAAATTAAAAGCTACTGTAATTAGGATAAGACAATACACTACAAAACAAAAAAAAAAAATAAATGTATTCTTAATTAAAGCACTTTTGTTTAAACTCTAAAATAACTAATCACAGCAATGCTACTCCTTCAAAAGTTAAAACGCAGTTGAAAACCGCGGAAAAACGGCGCCTGCCTTCGAGAAATAGAAAAAGAATACTGAGCGAGAAACACAACATCAATCGCATTATCTCTTGTTGTTGTCTTCCCTTTGCCACGATCGCGCTTGCCCAGCTTGCAGAGCGAGACAGGCGAAGTTCGACATTTTGTCTCGTTTTCTAAGACAGAGAAATATGGGAGAGCGTGATTGAGAGAGAGGGGGTTGGTGAGAGAGTCGATTCTGCAGACGCTCTGCCGGCGTCGCAGTCGACTCAGTGCTATTTTAGCGCTCAGGCTAAATTTGGTAACTGCAGGGTACTTTGAAATGATTTATGTGAGTTTTATTTGGAAAAAAAAACTTGAATGTAAAATCATAAAAATTAATCAAATTTTTTAATAAAAAAAATAAGATTTTAATTGGCTTTTTAACTTTTTTATTTCTAAGAAGAAATAGGGTCATTAGCTTGGTGGTGCCAAAAATGCCAGATTTACAACTTCTTTAGACAAAGAGTGTTTCTGCTACAGCGACATTTTCTTACATAAGCAGTACTTGTGCTAAAATGCGAAGGGAAGAAGTCGATATATCAGAAAGTGGGGGCTGATACATACATATGAGTATTATTTTATTTAGGATTTTTAACGAGTTTAGTAAATGAGTACCAAACCGGTACCATGTAGAAATTAAATAATTTGACGTGAAATTATTGATAAGTTGTTCCAATTAAATTATAATGTTAATGAAAATTAGCAATTACAAAATTCAATACTCACTATTTAATTTGTGGCACATTTTCTTTAGCATGGTTTTGTCATTTGAGCTGTAAGGAACCATACGGCTCCTCACAAATTTAATAATTTAAAATAAGTAATTAAGTAGTTAGATAAGTATTCATCGATAAGTCTAGTATTAATCGTAGGCTAAGAGTAGGCACGAACCCCCACACACGATAGTCAAGCGGAACGCTCACCGCTAGCGAACCAAAAGCTCACCTCACACATACAAAGCGCGAGAACTCACCACGAAACTGCCACGCGCCAACTTTATCCCTAGGAGTGAGTGAGAGGAGAATAGGATCGCAATACACACTGGAATTCGCAAACGAGCGAAAATCTGGCACGCGTCAAGGGCCCGCTTAAGTGCGAGCGAGAGGAAGATAGAATCTTGGAAGTTTTCAAGAAAACGACGCCAAACCAAGAAGCTGAAGGGAATAGAGGAGTGAGTGGTTTCCGAGCGGTCGAGTGACACGGATCATAGTGAAGAAAACCCCGGCGGTCGTTTGACGCCGGCCTCGAGAAGTGAATAAGCAGGAGCAAAAGGACACATCGAGGAGCCCAGCCCACCACCACCAGAGAACCCCAGCGGTCGTTTTGACGCTGGACAGCAGGAGGCAGAAGCAGCAGGACGAGGACGTAGCGTAGATCTCCCGGCCCAGGACCAGCGGCGAGGAGACCTGCGCAGGAGAGATACACACACACACACACACCCGACGCGCGTGTGTAGAAGAATGGGTGAGTGAGACGCAAGACCCGCACCGAGTGGCCACGAAAACCCTAAACTGGCCATCAGCCACGTGTTTGGTAAAGGTTTTTCCCGATCTCGATGCGGTGTTGTACGGTTTTGGGGTAGGTTAGAGACGCCCCTTCCCCTAGTATTCGGGCCTCAAGGGCTAGATATAAAGACTCTGTAAATATGTAAAGGAAACTGGCAAATATTATAAGCGGAGAGATTTAAACTAAGAATATGAAGGGAAAAAAAAAAACATTCTTAAATAAAAAAGAGCCTGAGTTGTTGACTGGAAAACGGAATATAAATTATTGTATGTCTATTTTATTGCCCGGGGTCGGACAAGCCGACCGGAAAACAACCTCTTTCTAGACTGACCCCAGAATAAGGCTCGAATCCGGGGTTACTACTTGACGGCGCCCCGCCCCACCAGCGCTTGCTGGCGGTACAGTGGGACTCCGACAAGTTTGGTCAAGGGGGCACGGGTGACCCCATCGGTGAATGCTGAGGGGAGTCAGGCGTGCGAGCTAGACTGTAATCCAGGCCGCGACCCACAAATAACTACTAATAAATAACTAGTGCGATATAAGAGCGCCCTCCCTCTAAGGAGATATGTTGCCCTCCTTTCTTTTGTCTTCCCCATAGGCGTATCCGAAGAGTGATCCGCGGGGTCTGTATTACCCTCTTGTATACCAAATAAACATTTTTTTCTCAGTCTTACTGATCGATTAAAGGGGTCGGACAACTCCACCTAGCGCCCGCCTACCAGTCATCTCCCATCCATGTCCCATCCTTTATAAATTTTCTGTAAAGGGGATCCTGGACAGACTGAGCCGCATCCCAGCCGAAGAAAACTACCTTACAGATGGCGCCCGAACAGGGACATGGGGTTTACGAATTTTTGCTGACCAATATATGGCCTAAAGACCCATTTGAACATTTGACTTTGAAAATTTTTGGGTACAAGGAGAGAAAATTTGTTTTACTTCGATACGAAAGAAGAGGCCTACATATCGAGGGGGCCACTAATACTACTACGAATCTCAAATTTTAAGCAAGCACAGCGAGTATAACCTAGAAGTTTAAACAGCAACCGCCATTTTTGTTTGGTTTGCCGATCGTCTCTCCGGCACCCGAAGCTGACAGCCGACCAGATCAGCAAAAATACCCTCGACAGGAAGAACCAGCTTCAATTTAACTTTAGCCGTCGCTGAGTGCACATCGACCTACGGGAAGTCATCGTCCTCCGAGTCCCAACGCAGTTTTCTCCAAGTTTGATCGATTTCTCTATAATTCTTGTGTCCTCTATCGTGATCCCGACTAGCTACCGCCGATTGACCAGCGAGTCCTTGCCACGTTGGTTTAACTTTAATTTCTTTACGCGCCGAAAGCCCGACTTTGTCAGCTTTTGCCGAAACCTCAATTATTTGGTAGTTATTCCCTCTCGACGCGCCGGAAAACTTTCTCGTGGATCACCAAGTAGCTCGGAATTATGGGAGCACGTTGGATTTCATATCTCCGGAAGCGGGAGCTGGAGGCAATCCTTAAGGAGTTTTCTCTGGAAGCGACAGGAAGCGTAGAGGAAATGAGAAGCCGCTTAGCGGTGTTCAACAGTCGCGAAGACCACGAGCTCGGAATTATCACAAGACTTCGGGAGTGTGAGGCCGAAATCAACGCCGGGATGAGTGAGAAGAAGCAACGAGCCCCGAGCCCGGTATCACCAGGTCCCACACAGCTACACGTTCCACCGATCGGAGCCACCAGTACTCCAGAAGCAATACATGACAAGGAAGATAATTCAGCCAGACGGGATGTTTTCCCTCGGAAAGCCGAGATGACCGCCGCTACACTGGCCGAAAAGTTACGTATCTGGGGAATAACGTTCGGTGGAACAACGGATCCCATCACCTTTATTCAGCATGCCAATGCCTACGAAGTCAACGTGGAAACGATGCCACAGGCGATACCAGGACTTCTGACAGATACAGCGGAACATTGGTTCAGGACGAGCCAATTACTCGGCGAATCTTGGGCTACCTTTAAGAAGGCTTTCCTTGATTTTTTTTTACCACCTCGATGTTTTCAGCGATTGGAGGATGAAATCCGTACGAGATACCAACAGCCAGGAGAAACCTTTAAACAATATCTAGTTCAGATCCGACTCATGATGCATAGAGCAGGATACGACGCCACCCAGGAATTGGAGAGAATTTATGAGAATCTACAACCGGAGTACCAGCTGTTTACTAGACGGCACGAATTCACGACACTGGAGCAACTGACTGTCTTAGCAGTGAACTACGAGGTAACCAGGGATCGAGGCATCCATCAACACACGAGGACATTAGCAGAATCCCAATCGCGCCTACGCCAAGTTAGCCACGGAGCATCACAGGCCCCTTTAGGGCAAACACCGGTCCTATCTACCGTGACCCCAGAACCTGGTAATGCGGAAATAAATCCGCTATATAACGTCAGACAAGCCTGCAGAAACTGTGCAGAGGAGGGACATTTCGCTTATGACTGCCGGAATCCTAGAGTTCTTCTCTGTTGGGATTGTGGACGCCGCGGGATATACACTCGAGAATGCTGCCGTCGGCCCCGATCGGGAAACGAGAGGAGTCTTCGCCCCCTCGGGGAGCGGACGGAGACTGCAAGGATGAATCCCCGGAATTAGATAAGGTACTACGAGTTCAGGCAGGCCGCATCATAGCACGAGTAAGCATCGAGGGCCAGCGCTTCGACGCCACTATTGATACAGGCGCCAGCAGGAGCTTCGTGAGTGAACGAGTTATCCAACTTGTCGGCACGTCAGATAATAACAAGTCAGTCTCGCGGAAGGTTCCAAGAAGGAGATCACCAAGTCACTCGTAGCAAGAGTCCAGCTAGACCAGCGTTGGGTTAAATTTCCATTGTTAGTATTACCCTCGATCACAGAAGACGTGTTATTAGGCATGGATTTCCTCGGCGGCGTTTCCGCCACTCTGCAATGTGGGCGCGTGGCTTTGCAATTGAGTCCCTTCAACTTAGGCACAACCACGACCAATTTAGTACTATCTCCTCCTTCATCGACTGCAGTTCGCCAGTCGCCAGCTACCGTCACCAGAAGCCGAGAACCAGAACCACGAGACCAGCCTGAGCAGCCGGAATGCGGGAACCACGGGGCCCGGGGGCCGATTAATTTTCTCCCACCCCGAGACGAGAGGGCGGTAAAAAATAATCCTTTTCGCCGGGCAACCAGAGGACCCGATAATTGGCGTGACCCAATTTTGGAGCCACGACTCACACTTTGCGATCCGCGAGGCCAAGATTTCTCAAAAGAGGCGGGAGCATCGGCTAACGCCGGAGAAGCGCTAGCAGTTATTAACGAAACCCCAGAACAGCCGGCCACGGAAGCCGTAGAACCCTGGGTGAGCCAGGTTCTAGAGGACGAATTAGCTAAGTTCGAAGGATTGACCGGTGTGTCACATATCGCCGAGCACAGTATTACCATGCGCGATGACAAGCCAATCAAACAGAGATATTTCCCTAAGAACCCGGCGATGCAGAGGATAATAGATGAACAGATTGATGAACTGTTACGCAACGATTGCATTGAGCCCTCACGGAGTCCTCATAGCGCCCCAATTGTACTAGTAGGCAATCAGGAGAAATGAGATTATGCGTTGATTTCCGGCAACTAAATGCCCATTCAGTACCAGTCGCGTATCCATTACCTAGGATAACTCACATACTAGAACGGCTAAGGCACGCAAAGTATATATCCACCCTAGATTTAAAGAGTGGGTATTGGCAAATCCCGGTGGCCAAGGCCAGTCGCGAGTGCACAGCCTTCACGGTGCCAGGGAGAGGACTTTATCACTGGAAGGTTATGCCGTTCGGCCTACATTCCGCACCGGCCACGTTTCAGCGAGCACTCGACAGCGTGATAGGGCCCGACTTGGAGCCCCATGCATTTGCGTACTTGGATGACATTATTGTCATAGGAGCCACACTCGAGGAGCATGTTCTTCATCTGCGGGAAGTATTCCAACGGCTACGTAAGGCGAACCTTCGTCTCAACCCGAAGAAATGCAGTTTCTTAAAGCGCAGCCTGGTATATTTAGGACATGTCATTAGCGAGGAGGGAATCCACACGGACCCAGAGAAGATCGCGGCCGTACGTCAACTGAGTCCACCCACTACGTGTAAAGAATTGCGACGCTGTCTCGGAATAGCCTCTTGGTATAGGCGTTTTGTACCTAATTTCGCGAGCATAGTACAGCCTATGTCCGGACTCCTCAAGAAAGGAAGAAAGTGGCAATGGCAGCAGGAGCAACAAGACGCATTCGAGGAACTTAAAAGGAAACTCACGGAGGCACCCGTGTTGGCATGCCCGGATTTCAGCGAGAAATTTGTCCTTCAAACCGATGCCAGTGACGTAGGTCTGGGAGCCGTCCTAACTCAGACGATCCAAGGCACGGAGCGTGTCATCGCGTTTGCTAGCAGACGTCTCATCGCCGCCGAGGAAAACTATTCGGCCACAGAAAAGGAATGTCTGGCTATTGTATGGGCCACCAGGAAATTACGCTGTTACTTGGAAGGGTATCGATTTGAGGTAATCACCGACCACCTCGCGCTGAAGTGGCTTAACTCAATCGATAACCCCACCGGCCGAATAGCGCGCTGGGCGCTAGAACTGCAACAGTATCAGTTTGATGTCCAATACAGACGCGGAGACCAAAACATAGTCGCGGATGCTTTGTCCCGCCAGCCTTTGGATGTAGTACACAGGATTCAGGAAAACGCCACCGAAAACACTTGGTACCAGCGGATGGTAAAACTAGTACAGGAGAACCCAAAAGATTTCCCAGACTACGTTTATGAGAACGAACACCTATATCGACATATAGGATCACGGCCCGATGATGAGGAGTCCGTGCCATGGAAGCTGTGTGTGGCCAAAGAACACCGACCGCGGGTGCTGTTGGAGTGCCATGACCAGCCGACGGCGGGACATCTCGGGATTAGAAAGACAACCACACGGGTTGCCCAACGTTACTACTGGCCAGGGCTCTTCCGTGATGTGGCTAGATACGTCCGTAAGTGCGATACGTGTCAGCGCTATAAGGTAAGCCAGAATAAGCCGGCCGGTAAAATATGCACCAGACAGATAAGTGAGCCGTTTGACACGGTTTGTGCAGATTTTATTGGGCCCCTCCCGCGATCCAAGAGTGGAAATAGTATGCTATTGGTATTCTTCGACGCGTTTTCGAAGTGGGTAGAGTTGGTTCCTTTGAGAAAAGCCACCTCAGCTCACCTCGAGAAATCCTTTCGAGAACGGATCTTGAACCACTTCGGGGTGCCTCGCGTGTTCGTGTGCGACAACGGGACCCAATTTACCAGTCGGTCCTTCAAGGCGTTCTGCAAACAAGCCGGAATGGAGATCCAATATACCGCGCCCTACACTCCGCAGCAGAATCCGACGGAGAGGGCAAATAGAACCATTAAGACTATGGTCGCCCAATACATCGAAGAGAAACATACAACCTGGGACGAGCTCTTGCCAGAACTAAATCTGGCTATAAACAGCAGCGTCTCAGACTCTACTGGATTCAGTCCAGCTTTCATCGTTCACGGCATGGAGCCACGCCTCCCAGGAGCCCTGTACGATGAAGTCACGCCAGGAGACAAAAACGTCGCTCGACTGCCCCTTGATAAGGCAGAAAAGATGAGAGAAGTGTTTGAGGCTGTACGGGATAATACGCAGAGAGCTTCTCAAGAACAGAGGATCTTTGGTATTTCTCAGACAACATCACTTGTCCAAGGCAGCGGACAACTTCGCCGCAAAGCTCGCGCCCAAGTACGAAGGGCCATACAAAGTCGTCAAGTTTATCGCGCCCACAATAGTGCGACTTCAGCAAATACACGGAAGACAACGCAGAACCGCAGCGCTGGCCGACCTGAAAGAGGCGACCTATCCCAGAGGAACCCAGGAATTAGCACCACCGAAGCCTGACGACCACGAAGATCCCGGGGATACCGTAGAATAAGCTACGAGCAATTTACGAGGCAGGCCACTGAGAAAGGAGCCAACGCGGAGTCAGTAAGGGCCACTTGATGGAAGGTGCGCCTTCCCAACGTCCTCACTCCCCTACGGGGGAAAAACTCCATGCTCCCAGTGCCGCACGAACTTACCCTACGGAGAACTAACTACTAATCGACCCATCTTAGTCCATCACGACCCATCTAGCTGCGTACAAACGCTAGGTAGGCCACCTTGAAAACCCAGAACTAATCCATTGTTTCTTCACAGATTCGACGACGGGGAATTCCCCTGATTGGTGGCACCTGATCAAGTGCGTGGAGGAGGCCATCGGACCCTGCCCCGGATCAGAGGCCACGGAAGCCGCGCTAGGCCGAAGTGTGCCCGACGAACCCCACCTATGGCGGCTGGAGACGGCTGGTACGGCGGTTGCAGCGGAAACCCTGAGCCCGAATGGCGTCTTGCTGGAGTACCCGTGGGAGAAGAACGAAGAGGAGACGGACACCACCACCTCAAACAACGCGGCAAGCGCACCAACCAACACGCCGAGCGCATTGGTCAGCCCGACCCCAGAGGTCGTAGAAATCACCGACGACGAGGATAGCCGTCCCGCCGCTCCGCCGTCACCATCCCCTTCCGAAGAAGAAAGCGCGGGTGAATGGGAGGTCAGCACACTGGAGGGCACGGTCGACTCCAGCACGAGCAGCACAGGGACTGAAAGCCCGCTTCAGACCCAGGACCTGGAGGAACCCGATCGCAAGAGCCCTACGTCCCTCGAGGGAGACGGTGGTGAGGAGCAACCGTGGGTACACATACCCCTACACCCATCAGCACCAAGGGTCAGCCATAGGCAACTGCGACGAGCCACCCGAGACTGGCTGGAGGCATTACTCCTACCCACCGGAACCGACGCCGACGAGGAGATGCCGGCCCTGGAGGCATTACTCCTACCCACCGGAGGCGACGCCGACGAGGAGATGCCGGCCCTGGAGGCATTACTCCTACCCACCGGAGGCGACACCGACGAGGAGATGCCGGCCCTGGGGGCATATGAAGAGCCTGACGCCCACACTCCAGCCACAGAGCCAGACGAGAGAGATGAAGGCACCCAACCTCCCGCTTTCGCGAGCTGGGCGGAAGAAATGGATTGGGTTGGGATCAGGAGACCTGCGCAGGAGAGATACACACACACACACACCCGACGCGCGTGTGTAGAAGAATGGGTGAGTGAGACGCAAGACCCGCACCGAGTGGCCACGAAAACCCTAAACTGGCCATCAGCCACGTGTTTGGTAAAGGTTTTTCCCGATCTCGATGCGGTGTTGTACGGTTTTGGGGTATGTTAGAGACGCCCCTTCCCCTAGTATTCGGGCCTCAAGGGCTAGATATAAAGACTCTGTAAATATGTAAAGGAAACTGGCAAATATTATAAGCGGAGAGATTTAAACTAAGAATATGAAGGAAAAAAAAAAAACATTCTTAAATAAAAAAGAGCCTGAGTTGTTGGCTGGAAAACGGAATATAAATTATTGTATGTCTATTTTATTGCCCGGGGTCGGACAAGCCGACCGGAAAACAACCTCTTTCTAGACTGACCCCAGAATAAGGCTCGAATCCGGGGTTACTACTTGACGGCGCCCCGCCCCACCAGCGCTTGCTGGCGGTACAGTGGGACTCCGACAAGTTTGGTCAAGGGGGCACGGGTGACCCCATCGGTGAATGCTGAGGGGAGTCAGGCGTGCCAGCTAGACTGTAATCCAGGCCGCGACCCACAAATAACTACTAATAAATAACTAGTGCGATATAAGAGCGCCCTCCCTCTAAGGAGATATGTTGCCCTCCTTTCTTTTGTCTTCCCCATAGGCGTATCCGAAGAGTGATCCGCGGGGTCTGTATTACCCTCTTGTATACCAAATAAACATTTTTTTCTCAGTCTTACTGATCGATTAAAGGGGGCGGACAACTCCACCTAGCGCCCGCCTACCAGTCATCTCCCATCCATGTCCCATCCTTTATAAATTTTCTGTAAAGGGGATCCTGGCCAGACTGAGCCGCATCCCAGCCGAAGAAAACTACCTTACAGAGCTTTTAATTACAGTAGCTTTTAATTTACCACCTTGAAATTTAGCAATACACTTTGTTTTTATTCTGAACTGTTATTTTTTCATTGGGGAGCACATGGTACTCGGCACAATGCACTAAAAACCACGTTTTAACTTTAATATTGAAGATTACTAATGATACTATACCGTTTCACTTTGATTTCCGGAATTCAAGTGGCAAGCAATTTTTGCACGTAAAGAAGTAACAGTCGGTAGTCTTTAAAAAAGAAAGTTCGAAAAAATAAAATTTAAAATAAATAAAATTAAAAATAAAAGGATGCGCAAAATTGTGGAATTGCTTCTTGTGCTTAAAAATATAAGGATCATAATGATAAAAGTATATTTTATTTAACTTGCTTTTATTGTATAAGACAATGAGACTCTTACTAATACTTTATAAAATATGAAATGTTTATCACAGACAAAATGGGTATTGAATTGGTGAATCACTGTTAGTACTTGCTATATTTTTCGAATGTAAAAATTGGTACAATTAATTTCTCTTTAAAGGTTAATGTCTAAACTTATTACACTAGTTTACAGCCAAACTGCTCCAAAGCAATTGATGGCAAATATTGTTAGTGCTGGACCCCCAAATCACGAAAATACCACTAATTTTTTTTTCGATGGCAAAGTTTTTTTTTAAAGATTTTTTAAAGTTCAAAATGTAAAATATCGGACTTTTTTCGAATTTCTTCTAATATCTCGGCACATATCTACTCAATTGGGCCAGTTTTTGTTTAATTTTAAAGTCAATAGATCAGAGCTTAACTTTGCCATACAAATCAAAATGATTGGATAAGTAATGGCAGCGCAGCAGCTCGACAAAGATGAAAAATGTGTTTTTTGGTCCACTGTAAGTCGGCTGTATGTATCGTAAAAACTCGAAATAAATCCGTTGAAAAATCATACAAACTTAAAGTTTACATCCCACCGAATAAAACAAGCCGAGTATGGCTTAAATCCATGGAAAATGGGATTTATGGTGGATTTTTAAAGTTCGGATTTTTCAACTTTTTTCGGTTGACAAAGTTCAAATTTTAGTTTTATCCTAGGCGGCGACATGTAAACCAATATGATTGGTAATGGCAGCCGGGTCAAAAAATAACTAAATCAGATATTTAAAAGCTAGAAAATTATAAAAATGAATTTAATTTCTAAAAATTCCTTAAAAATATAAAATTGATTGCGTTATGACTGTTAGTATTTTTAATAAGTAATATCTATTTGAATAATTCATTCTTATGAAATAACCATACTTTCAAAAAAAAGCATGCTTTTTTTTTAAAAAGTACTGCAGTATCAAAAAATGAAAATAAGACTACGAATAAAAAAAGAGGATTGTGCTTGTGATTGTGTGTGATAATGAATCCCTGTTACTGTAAATCCCAAAAAAGCAAGCAAAATTATTTTGTCCTATACAAACTACTTAAGGAAAATACATAAACTTGAAAAACCCCATTATGTGTTTTTTTTAAATCTTTCTTAAGGAATAAATAAACTTAATTTCATTAAAAAAATGAAAACGAATTGCTTAAAGATATACATAGCTCTCCAACAACAAATATGATAATTTTAATAAGGATTTACGATTTTCGAATTTGAAAAAATTATTGTCTCCAATTCTAATTTTAATAAATTGAAGCAATACTATTGCCCTTTAGTGGACGGACACTCATATTATAAGTCTTGGCCTTGATCTTGGCCTTGCTACCTCGTTTTACCTTTTCGCCTTTGTTAATTGTCCCTGTATTTTTTGTTTATCAAAGACTAAATTTTAAAACTATTTAAACCGAGTTCCGTTTACTTCTTTTGAAGATGTTACTCCTTGATAATTAATTAATTACCTAAAAATGAAGCCAAGGTATTTTATGCACATAGGTAACGAAAGGTAAATAATAACCAAATACTCTTGGCGATTTTGCTACCACAGTAGACAACTCTTATAAAGGAAACAAATATATATGCGAAGCAATGTAAAAAATCAATTTCTGTTATCATTTCCTGTAACATTTCCATTTGTTTAAACAATTTGAGGCACGTGTAAGGAAGAGCAAGAGAATCAATTGATTTGAATATTTAGGGTTCTTTTAATATTTTCAATGGAAAATACATAAACTTGAAAAACCCCATTATGTGTTTTTTTTTAAATCTTTCTTAAGGAATAAATAAACTTAATTTCATTAAAAAAATGAAAACGAATTGCTTAAAGATATACATAGCTCTCCAACAACAAATATGATAATTTTAATAAGGATTTACGATTTTCGAATTTGAAAAAATTATTGTCTCCAATTCTAATTTTAATAAATTGAAGCAATACTATTGCCCTTTAGTGGACGGACACTCATATTATAAGTCTTGGCCTTGATCTTGGCCTTGCTACCTCGTTTTACCTTTTCGCCTTTGTTAATTGTCCCTGTATTTTTTGTTTATCAAAGACTAAATTTTAAAACTATTTAAACCGAGTTCCGTTTACTTCTTTTGAAGATGTTACTCCTTGATAATTAATTAATTACCTAAAAATGAAGCCAAGGTATTTTATGCACATAGGTAACGAAAGGTAAATAATAACCAAATACTCTTGGCGATTTTGCTACCACAGTAGACAACTCTTATAAAGGAAACAAATATATATGCGAAGCAATGTAAAAAATCAATTTCTGTTATCATTTCCTGTAACATTTCCATTTGTTTAAACAATTTGAGGCACGTGTAAGGAAGAGCAAGAGAATCAATTGATTTGAATATTTAGGGTTCTTTTAATATTTTCAATGCGATTTAAATTTTAAAACACAAAAATCTGTAAGAAAATGTTTTAAATCTGTTGGGGAAATGAAAATGAAATATTCTTTTAGCAAAAGGATATCAGTGTTATCATGAATTTGAATCTAAGCGAATCTCACTTCCTTAGTCAGCTGCAATGCGCCCACACACGTACATACGCACATATCTAGTGATTGTGTGTGGAGCAGCATGATTTTGCATACAGGAAAATCTTTTTTAAAATTTAACGTTTGGCTAAAAAAAAATGGTGCAAAAGAATCGATATTTTAACCGCGCATTTTAAATCTGTGACTGTGACTGTGGTATTTTCATCTTTTTTCCCTGGCGCGGTCACACTTAAATTCCCCTTGCGCGGTCACACTTAAAGTGCGACAGCATGACATACACACATACATGTTCGACTTTATGCAAAGTGCGCCAGCAGAACATACATACATACATATGTGGAGGCCGTGACGTCAGAAGGCAAAACAAAATTTGAAAATATTGGGGACTTGGTAAAGAAGGCTGAATTTCCAAAAAATGTAAACGCAGTTATTTGCGGGTATGCCATAAGATTATGAACATCAAATTTTTAAACCATTTTAACAACATTTATGACAGAGAAATGGCAAAAAACAAATTTTTTTTTAAACAAATCGAATTTTGGGGCATTTTGGGGTCGTTTATTGATCTAATTTATACCTCACACGCGGCTCCTAATTATTCTCCGAATTAATGTGATTTTTTTAGATTTTTATGTCAATCCGTTCTGAGTGGAATTTGCTACTGGACATTTTTTTTGCTTTCCATTATATTGATATAGAGATATATATATTATTATATATCAAACAAACAAATAAAAATTTAAAAAAATATGTTACCCATTATTTATTTTATATAACACACGTAAACAATTTTTTAGTAAATGGAATTGCTGATGACATTTTTAAAAAGTCATCCATGAAATCACCTATGACACAAGGTGACACTGTCACCGGTTGGTGACACATTCATATAAGGCACTGGTGAAATCCCCCGTGACTTCGAAAAAATTTCATTTGAGCTGTCCCGAGTGAAAAAGCGGAACTCCCATACAATTTTCAAATGGAATGTCATGAGTGCGTCACGAGGGACAAATGACCTGTCCCCGGTGATTCACGAGTGAAAAATGATTTCTGGAACTGAAGGGTTGTTATTGCCACACCGCTTCTGCACAAACACAGCCAAAGATCAAAATTGTTAGTCTGTGCGAAGCGGTTGAGGGTGTTCATAGGATTTTACCCGCTAAATCAGGTTTTTTTTTTTGTATTTTCTCACTTAGCTTATCTGAGTACATCGGTAAATAAAAATGGACCGTCCAAAGGCGTTCACTACCTAATTGTCTCTCGTTTATTTATATGTTTAGCTAGCAGTTTTCGTCGATGTGAGTACTAGTCTATACTAATCAATAAAATACAGACAGACAGCACGGACTCTCAAAGAATCAAAGCATTACATGTTTATAATATTTTCAATCCGCGATTTACAAAAACTAACCGTTAGGTTCAAATAGGGTCTTCCCACAGAGCTCCATCCACCATCTACCATCCGTTGAACGTTCCCAGTTAGTCCGCCATCCAATTTTGACGGACTTTGACGGGCTCTTTTATGCGATATTTAGGCGATGTTTTTTCGGTGCAACTCTGAATTTTTCCTCCTGACTGTGAAAAATGGAACGTTGACTACGAGAACAAATCAAATCGGTGGCGGGAAAAAAATTTAATAATGCTTAAGATCGTTGTTTTTTGGATATCGTTGAAAAATTTGTAGTTGGTTATGAGCGGAAAAGCATTTACCAACAGGTAGCTATGTGTGGGTCAAAATGTAAGCTGTTCTGCGTACGAAAACATAATGTTTGCAGCAAAGTCTCAGAGTATGTTCTGCACTTCGTAAATAATAACTTATATTAATTAAAAGTGTACTATGTTCTCCTATAAAGTTCCAAAGTTGCTATAAATTACATAAAACACCACCAATTTGGTTTTGTTTACAATTTTTTCATATTAATATTGGCTAGACAGAGGCGCGGTAGGAGCGGAGTGTGGGGTTCCGGAGGTTAGGCTCTCCCCCAGTCAGCAATATCTATGCATGCTCGTTATAGCATATGTCATAAAAGTTCAAATATGAATTTTAACTATTATCTTATGCTATTTATTGTATTATTGTACAATAAGATTAGAAGAACGTCATTTTGCGACAGTTTTTCCGAGTTGAAATTCCCCTTCGTTAATGTTGAGATGAGCAACTGCTCTTCAAGTCAGCTGTTATCGGATGGTGGATGGTGAATGTGCTCTGTGGGAACACGAGTTTCACATTTGTCAAAAATCCCAACCGTTTCACACGGATGGACTCTATGGGAAGAGGCTATAAAACTACATACGCCGATATTAACATAATTAAATAGCCATGGGGGTAAACCTTCTTAAAAAGAAAAGGTGCCACTTTTTAAAATTTATTTCCAGCTTTACTGGCATCACTTTACTTCATCACATTAAAAGAAAAACCGCGAAGTCTCCAGAAAATTAATTAAAATGAATAATACACGAATTCCTCAATGGTTTTCGGCATATTATTATTAATTATGATCAACAACCCGTTTGTGATTGCATTTACGCCATGAACAACCCTAAATAAAATTAAAAATTCGTCGAGATCCAATAAGTTTCAATACATATAAATATTTTTCCCATAAATATTTTTCCCGAAAATAATGATTATTTTTTTTGAGTAAAAAATAAAAATCAACATTTAATCATTTTTTGTAAGCGAAAAAAATATCGCTCAGAAATGATGATTATTTTGTGAGCGATATGTTTCGCTTATAAATATCACTCAAAGTGTGATTGCAGCCGTCCAACGCGGAATTTTACAAAGATTTCAATGTGCGCTTGTAGGTAGAAACACGAAGCACTTTACCAGTTAAGAAAAAAAAATTATCTTTGTATAAACCGCTAAAAAAGTACTGTAGACTTTTTGTATAAAAAAAAAAAATTTTCTGTGGGAATCGGACTCGTGCTTACAGCACGCGGAACCAACACACTAACACCCAGCCCAAATGTTGGGTTGGATTTAAGTTGAATAGTTCATAACATCTTGTTAAGTCGTTTTACTAATATATCAATGACATAAAGTCCTAAGGTTGATTCAACTTTTTGTATTTATGCATACCTCTCGTAAACTAAAAACCGCGTTTTAAAAGTTTATACAAAGAAAACACTTTCTTTTATTAACTCGATGTGTGCTCCGTGGTTCTATCTACAAGCACAAATTTAAAACTTTGTAAAATTCCGTACAGATCGGCTGCAATCGCACTTTGAGTGATATTTTTAAGCGAAATAATATCGCTCATTATCATGAGCGATATAAATAATAATAATTAAATGTTGACTTTTGATTTTTTACTTATAATGATTACGGTCCCTGATTTTTCCAGCTTTGATGGCAGGTGCTGTGATCTCTGTGGGATGTTGCTATAAGGGATTTCATTGTAATCCATTAAGCAATCACAAAATACCGAATAGTGGAAATCTGATTTAAGACTCTGTAGGAATAGAGTGTAAGTATGAAATATAATTTATTACTCATCAATATTTAATTCTGATGAGAATCGTGAATAGCAGAGTTAATTTCTTCCGTAAAGAATTAAATTAAAGTCAGTAACAATGACCTTTCACAATGACGGAATGCCTGATCAGCAATTTTTGTGGGATGTTTTTCAAAGGCAAGTGTCGAAAATGTAACATTCTGTATTGGCTAAAACGAAATTTCTTTCAGAGTGGACAAAGACAGGAGTGGTCATATCTCCGCTGATGAGCTACAAGTGGCCCTTTCGAATGGTACATGGTCTGCATTTAATCCTGAAACGATCCGTTTGATGATTGGAATGTTTGATCGCGAAAATACAGGCACCGTATCGTTCCAAGACTTCGGAGCATTATGGAAATATGTGACGGACTGGCAAAATTGCTTTCGATCATTCGATCGCGATAGTTCTGGAAACATTGACAAAGCTGAGTTGAAAACAGCACTGACATCATTTGGTTATCGTTTATCCGACCATTTAATTAACGTTTTGCTACGCAAGTTTGATCGCTTTGGACGTGGTACAATCCTGTTCGATGATTTTATTCAATGTTGCATTGTCCTATATGTAAGTATATAAGTTGTTTCTCAGACATGCATTTCTTTCAAAAGTTTTAAATGTATATAAAACAAAAACACCTCTTAACGAGATGACGTTCGCACCATCAACATACAAAAGTTCTGATATTAAACTTGTGACGAAAAATGCTTTGTCATTTGACTAAATAGATATATATGTACTTTATAAAATATATTATAAAGTATATTTTTATAGTCGAATTAGCTATACCCGGAGCGACTTCGTTCGCTTACAATTAGTTTGGAGTACGGTTGTCAGGACTTTCTTATTTCAAGAAAAATTGGAAAAATAAACAACATTTTTAGAAGATCCTTAAGGATCGAGATTAAGGCTACTGGCAGAGCTAATGACAAAAGCAATCTTCTCTAAGATCTAGACCAGCCAGCTTCCAAGTCTGCCCCTACGATTAATTTATAGTTATGGCAAAACAAACTTTTGAAACGGCAGACCGGACGGTATTAATAGGATCCTGTTTTCCCCTTCGCGGATCCCGTAAATACTGTTGCTTCGATTACATTCTTATGAAGACGTTTTATCTGCAATCGTGTCCCATTCCAAAACTTTGAGGGACCTAAATTTTGCGATAACATTTCGGGTGGTCCAATCTTAAGAGACAGATTATGCTGCGGAATCCCTGCTAGACTCAAAGAGTTTAAAAATTCAACAGGGTAATGAACCGCATTGTCAACATCAGGGACAGAGTCGTCCGATTTTTAGGAGACTTCTAAACCATCAAATGAGTTATAATGAGTAATAATTTATTGGTTCCGGTTGCTCTTTCATTTTTTGTTGTCAAAATGGAGCGCTCAGATGTGTTAGAAAAACAAAGAACCTTTTTTTGGCTTGTGCCTAGCACATGAGCGTACTTAAAATTTCTGGAGGGGGTCATACAATTTAAATTTTTGCCCAAATAGTTCGTAGAATGAGGGATATATGATTAAAGTAAAACTTCCAAGTTGCTGATCTTAAAATGAACTCAAAAAAAATGATCAAAATGTGTACCAAAGACAGTTTTTTTAAACCAAAATTTAAATCATAATTGTGAACTTAAACCCTACCCCCTTGCCACACCACGGTCAATCTTGTGATTTTTTCTCTTTTTTTAGGCTCTCTCAGAGAGTTCATTGTAAGCTTGATCGTCTCCATTTTGTACACTTGCTACTGTCCTAACGCTCATTCTCATTATATCCTTCTCACTCCCAAAAAACGAATGGTGGCAAAGAAGGGCAAGTGTATTTCTTAGTATAGCCCTCTTCTAAAACTTGCGATCTCATCCTTGTCGAATCAATAAAAATTATAAACATATAATAAATGAATGTGATCCATGTGAAAGTCGCGAATTTTTGTACTTGCTCTTAGTTACAATGTTATCAATGCAATTTTATTGAGCGCACAAATATATTTGTGTGTAAATTGGAATTTGTTTTTTTTAAATTTCTAGTTTTGAATGAAATGAAAACTTTTGTACAAGCCCGCACAGATTGGCATCCCATACGAAAGTAGCAAAGTAACTTATTTTTCCAGGTTCCCGCATATGATCGATAATTACACTATGCAGCATTAAAATTTACCTCGATGGATGCTATATTTTGGATTCGTTACGAATTCCTAAGTTAAACTGCGTTTTCCAAAAAGTTCCCCGACGCAAGGATTCTTAGCAAAAAGACCTCAAAGTTCGAAAAATGCTGAAATTGGCCAACTTTCCAGAGATCTCAGAGGCAAACGGATGCATGGTTTGATTCGATGTAAAAGTTTTTTAAAAGATACACTCTTTATCTTTCAAACCCCATACTTAGAATAATTTTAGGATTTTTTTTAAGGCAGAAACAATTTCTAGAAAACTTAGTCAAAAAACATAAAAGTATAAAGCTGAGGTCAAAATAGTAGAAGTGTTGCCGCTCTGTGTTTTTAAAAGTTTGTGTGTGATGCCCACACCTTTAAAGATTTTGGAAAAGTAAAAATGCAGTTTTATTGCATTTATCAATACCTATCGAAATGTAGATGTCGGACCATTCGTTAAAAAGTTATGCCAGATTAAAAATTTTCTATCTCCATCTCCCTCGCACTCACTTTGGCTGAGTAACGGGTATCTTATAGTCGGGGCACCCGACTATAGCGTTCTCTCTTGTTTTATTTGTAGTTAAACACATCATCTACTTTCAAACAGAAACGCACACACACAATACAAATCAAAACATATCCAAATATACATACCTACATGCATACATATCTAAAGAAGTAACGTATTTGATTGCTTACAGATCAAACTTCCGTTCTTGTTCAGAAATTAAATAGGGCTCTTACTTCTGCTACAAAAAAAAAAAAAAAAAAAAAAGTTAAAAATTTGAAAAATTAAACTTAAGCATTTGGGTCATAGAATAACTAATAATCCAAAAATCATATTGATCGGAGCAGCGGTTTAGATTTTTTAAATCGAAAAGGTAACTTTAAATTTAGCCCCCAAATTATGGGGGTATCGAAATTTCATTTAGGTTTCTAATTAGGCCTTTTCAAAACCTAAAATTCGGCACGTTTCAAAATTCCTACCATTTTAGAAGTTAAGCATTCAAATAGACCAAATTTTAATCGGCCAAATATTAATGTTGGAGCTGATTGGGGCCACTGGGGGGACATGTCGGATCTTAGTGGTTAGTTAGATCCCCATGGGAATACTGTGCAAAAATTTGGCTGCTCTAGCTTTTACGGTTTGGGCTGTAGTCGTATCCCCTTAAAAATCGATCTTTCATTTTATAATCTTTAGAGATAGGGTCGGATACGCTTCCTTCTCCGGAAGAATTTCTCCCTGTTACATACTTTTACATACAATATACCCTTTTACTCTAGGAGTAACGGGTATAAAAACGAGAAGAAATTAAACAAAAAATCCAGAAAAAACCACCGACCTCGAATATCACAATCAGGGCAAAATAAAACCAAAACTTTTTAAGATCCGGCTCGCTTTGACACATGTACTACCTGCAATAGAAAAAAGACTTTTGGGAAAGTTTCAGCAATTAGAGAATCAAAAATTAACAAACTCACTAATGCTACTAATGCAATAATAAAAGTTACCCAGAGCTCGAAAGAAATCGTTAATCAAAAAGAAATATTTTAAAATATAAAATTGAATTAATAAAAAAAGAAACACCTAACATTATATATGCCATTACATGGGACAAATCTAACACAATCAATTCTTTTGTATTCACAAGCACAGAAACTACAGTCGTAGAAAATATATTTAAAAAAGAAAATGCCTTTTTTTAACATAGAAGAATTACTAGAATTTGCTAAAGTTAGATTAGCCACAAATGGCAACGACCTCATCTATATTATCAGCCTTCCAACCATTAAAATAGATAATTGCAGAACTTTAAGAATCAAAGCAATAAAAATGCACAAATAATCAATGATATAAAATACGAAAATTTATTAGAATGTAAGAGGCAATTATATGCAATTAAAAAACCTTGCGAATCCCATAATGATAAGACAATTTGTAATTCAGAAAATTTATTAGATTTAAGCAATGACACTTGCGTAAACGCTCTCCTGAAACTTCGAGAACCGTCGAGATTACTGTCTCCAGGTCCTTGCCTATGGTGTCCAGAAGGCAGATAGGTCGGTACGACGACGGTACGCCCGGTGGTGTCTCTGGCTTCGCCAGCAGCAGAAGCTTTTGCCTCTTCCACCTTACCGGGAATTGTCTTTCTCGGAGGCACTTGTTGAGCATCTCCGACACTGCTCCCGGGTACTCGGTCAGGACCAGTTTCAACGCCCTGTTTGGGATCGAGTCCCCGGGCCAGGGGCTTTCTTAGTTGGCAGTCTCATGCCGGCCTCTGCGATTTCCGCCGGAGTTACCTCCTCTCTCGAAGGATGGCAATTGTCGTCTGCTATCTGCTGCCTTGATGGGTTCCTCATCCGAAAAAGGTCGCGTACTATGTGTTCCATTGCTTCGGGCTCCACCGGCGCACTGTTCCCTGCCTTTATCCTCTTTACCACTAGCCTGTAGGCACTACCCCATGAGTTGCCGTCCGCTGAATAGTAAAGCTGCAGATAGCAGGACCTCTAGGACGCTCTTATGGTTGGTGGCACTCTTTGAACCTGTTGGGTCCTCTCGATCGCTACAACTGCCTCCTTGCGTGAAAGCACGATCGTCGGATCTCCGCAATGTCCTGGTTCCACCAGTACGATGGTGCGTGGTTCTGCCGGTAATGTTTCCGCTGCTGCATACCTCTGTCGTATGCGGACACTAGGCGTGCTGCGAAGGTGTCGGCTGCCTGATGTTAGCGCTGATGGGCTGGGGTCCATTGAAAGCTTGGGCCGCTCTTAAAAACGCTGGTACGCTTAAGGTATCCGTTCTGTATGCCTTGCCAATGCGGGGCTGGGCTTCCGTCCTGCTCGGCCGTATCCCCAGGCTGCACAATATGGCTTCGTGATCGCTGGCGGTGAAGAACTCGCCAATCCGCCAGAACGCTTGCCGCGCAAGGCTGGGACTAGCAAACGTCAGGTCGATCACTGAGCCATCTCTTGCCCTGTTGAATGTCTGTTGGGAGCATTCGATCAGGATTACCAAGTCTAGCGAGGCGACGGCCTCTACCACTATGCGTCCTCTCGCGTTGGTCCACTGACTCGTGCGTGTGTGTGTGCATTTAATTTAAATTCATGATACTGCTTAAAGAATATATTTACAATTCCACAACAGATTTAATATATTTTCTAACTGATTTTTGTGTTTTAAAATTCAAAACGCATTAATAATATTATAACAAGAGAGAACGCTATAGTCGGGTGCCCCGACTATCAGATACCCGTTACTCAGCTTAAGGGAGTGCGAGGGAGATGGAGATATAAAACTTTGATCACGCGTAACTTTTGAACGAATGGTCCGATTTACTCTACGAGTAACGGGTATAAAAATATAAATATTCAAATCAATTGATTCTCTTTCTATTCTTTAAACGTCAAAGTCAACATTTATTTCTATGTATTTTCATTCAACTATGTGCCCTAACATTAAGCCTTATAAGTTAAGTTACAAGATTTATAATTTGTAGCAGGGACCGTAATCATTATGAGTTTTTTTTTTTTAAATAACTTAACTTATAAGGCTTAATGTTAGGGCACATAGTTGAATGAAAATACATGGAAATAAATGTTGACTTTGACGTTTAAGGAAGTTTTAAAATAAAAATCAAAAATGATCATTATTTCTGATCGGAAAAAAATAAAACTCAACAATATTGATTATTGTTGATTTTTATTTTTTTTGATCAAAAATAAAACTCACTTGGGCGCCACGGCTTTTCTATACCGATTTTGGGCGATCTTTTTACATAGTCCTATAAAACGAATGCAGACGTCCCACCTCAGACAAAAAAAACTTGAACTTGGCTTCTGCATCCCGTTAAATGGTGTTTTAATTTTAGTCAGTAAAGGAGATACTTCCAGCCTTTGTTTATGTTTATGTATTAAAACATTGATTTCAGTCGAATTGCTCTTTTCCTTCTCTCTCATTCTACAAGAACTACTTAATTAAGGCCGCGAGTTCTTCAACACAACCTGGAACAACATTTAACAAAATACCACTACTTTTTGATATATTTAGTTAGTCCACTAATCTAGCTAGCTAGTATCCACACAATCAGCTCCTCTTCTTCGCGGTTTTTGAAGAGTCGACTAAGAGTAATAAGAGTCGAATATAAGAAAAAAGGTTCTTAGCTAGGTAGAGAAAGTATCCTCTTCTTCGTAAGAATTCGGTTTTTGTAGAACGGATTTAAATAGGTAAGTAGAAATTGGTTAACAGTCTACCATTAAATTTTAAACAAACATTATGTTTATGTATTTAATCATTTAAGAAGAATTTAGAAGAACTAATCATTTCAAGAACTAATTAACTATGAAGGCCGCCAGCTCGCTTTTTGAAATCTCTAGAATGTAGGAAAGCATTGTCCCTTATTCTTAGGAAGAGCTTATCCTCTTTTTCTTAAGAATTCACGGCTTCTAAAGAACTAATTTAAATATCAAACCAAGTATAGAAAAGGGTTTTAGGTATGTAGAAATTTGTTGACAGTCTAAAGTATTAGTTGTTCTTAAGAATTCGTGGTTCTTAAAAAATCGGTTTTAACGTAGATCCTACTTAATGCACTTCCGCCATTTTAAAAATTGCAGAGGATGTACGAGAACAAATGGATTCTTCCAATGTGACATTCTTAGTTTTACTTCATTATAGTAAGGCGTTGGACACAGTAAATTACAATATTTTATGTGCGAAATTAAAAAATTTATACAATTTTTCATCCACTGCAATTAAGCTAATGACTTCGTACCTAAGCAATCGCCGCCAATCAATTGTTTTGTCTAACATTTTATCCTCGTTTGTGTTTCTTAACCGTGGTGTTCCGCAAGGTTCTGTTCTTGGTCCTCTGTTATTCACGTTATATATCAATGACCTTCCTAATTTCATTTCCAACTGTGATATTCATATGTACGCTAATGACGTCCAGATGTATGTTACTCGTCCTCTTAATAGAATTCATGAGTGTGTAACTGTCTGTAATAGTGAACTTGTCCGTGTTAGTGAGTGGGCAAAAAGCAATGGCCTAGGTCTGAACGCTGCAAAATCCATGTGTCTGGTCATCCACATAAGGCAAATTCAAATTGAAAACATACTACCTTTAAGTATTAATAATAGTTTTCTGAAATACGTGGACAATGCACCCAACCTAGGATTTATTTTTAACAGAACACTGTCCTGGAATGACCATATTTCAAGGGCAGTGGGTAAGACCTATGGGACACTAAGATCGCTGTCATCATCAAAACGTTTTCTGCCCACAAATATCCGTCTACTAATTGCAAAAACCTGTATAATTGCACAACTTTTCTATGGATTAGAAGTCTTTGCAAACTGTGACTCATGCAGCCTGAATAAACTTAGAGTAGCTGTGAACAATGTCGCTCGTTTTGTCTTTGGTTTACGCAGGGCGGACCATGTTTCTAACTTTACATATAAAATTTCTAACCTAAACTTAATGGATTGGATAAAACTTAGAGTACTACTTCTGCTACACAAAATTATTATTCATAAAGAACCATCCTACTTATACGAAAAATTACAATTTACAACATCACGAAGGGTAAACAATATCACTTCAGTCAGGCACAGGTCTCTGCTATCAGAAAGACAATTTTTTGTATACTCTGTTCGACTATGGAATAAAAGAAAAAATTCCTTAAACCCTTAAAAATGTTTTTTTTTATAATTATTTCATAATAGCCAAAACTAATAAATTTAAAGCGACCTAAATCTAAATTAATAAAGGAGTAACAATAAAAAATGTCCAGTAGCAAATTCCACCCAGAACGGATTGACATAAAAATCTAAAAAAATTACATTAATTCGGAGAATAATTAGGAGCCGCGTGTGAGGTATATATTAAAACCAAAAACGACCCCCAAAAGCCCCAAAATTCGATTTGTTTTTTTTTTTAATTCTTTCTTTTGCCATTTTTCTGTTATAAATGTTGTTAAAATGATTTATAAATGTGATGTTCATAATCCTATGGCATACCCGCAAATAACTGCATTTAAATTTTTTGGAAATTCAGCCTCCTTTACCAAGTCCCCAATATTTTCAAAATTTGTTTTGCTTTCTGACGTCACGGCCTCCACATATGTATGTATGTATGTTCTGCTGGCGCACTTTGCATAAAGTCGTACATGTATGTGTGTATGTCATGCTGTCGCACTTTAAGTGTGACCGTGCAAGGGAAAAAAGATGAAAATTCCACAGTCACAGCAGATTTAAAATGCGCGGTTAAAATATCGATTATATCGAAAATCGATTCTTTTGCACCATTTTTTATTAGCCAAACGTTAAATTTAAAAAATGATTTTCCTGTGTGCAAAATCATGCCGCTCCGATTAGCTTTAGAATTTGGATACAGTTATACAGTCAAAGTTTTCCTTAAAGTTATTTTTATTTTTAAAATCCAAGAACCCTAAGAGGATATGTTTCCAAACTATCTATTAGTTTTCAAACGTTGAGTTATTGACAAACTGTAGATTTGTAAAAAACAAAAAAAAACATTAATTCGCTCCGCTGCGTACACACACACGCACTAAATATGTATTAGCAAAAAAATGCGTATTTAACACACATCCACTAGATATGTGCGTGTGTACGTGTGTGTGCGCATTGCAGCTGACTAAGGAAGTGAGATTCGCTTAGATTCAAATTCATGATAATACTGATATGCTTTTGCTAAAAGAATATTTCATTTACATTCCCCAACAGATTTAAAACATTTTCTTACAGATTTTTGTGTTTTAAAATTCAAATCGCATTGAAAATATTAAAAGAACACTAAATATTCAAATCAATTGATTCTCTTGCTCTTCCTTACACGTGCCTCAAATTGTTTAAACAAATGGAAATGTTTAAACAATTTGATTCACGGCACCCCCTTCCACCTGCCTTCCTTATTTATTAATATAACTTATGCAAACAATCCATTAGAATTTTAGAAAGATTTAAAAAAACACATAATGGTTTTTCAAGTTTTTGTATTTTCCTTAAGTAGTTTGTATAGCACAAAATACTGTTCTTTTTACCGAAATTAAGGAAAGTTCTGATCAAATCTTTTCTCGGTTTATAGGCTAAAAATTAGTCATTTTTTAATTTTAAAATAAGTAGCTTGATTTTCAATTTTAGTTTCCGCAGGCGAAGCTGCGGGCTACCGACCCTGCTAGTATTAAATATAAGTGCTGTATTAGATAATAAGTTTAAATATGTTTACCTTAATTGAAACGTTTTTGTGACTAGCGCATTAATAATAAGCTCGAAGCTTGTAGCGTTGGGATGACTTATTAAATAAATAAATAAAAATAATAATAATAATAAAATAAATTAATATTTTATTGGATTTATTATACCCGTTACTCGTAGAGTAAAAGGGTATATTGTATTCGTGCAAAAGTATGTAACAGGGAGAAGGAAGCTTTTCCGACCCTATAAAGTATATATATTCTTGATCATGATCACTAGCCGAGTCGAACTAGCCATGTCCGTCTGTCCGTCTGTCCGTCCGTATGAACGCTGAGATCTCGGAAACTATAAAAGCTAGAGGATTGGCATTTTGCATGCATATTCTTGGAGTTCCTACGCAGCGCAAGTTTATTTCAAAATGGTGCCACGCCCCCTCTAACGCCCTCAATCGCCCTACACCATTTTTTGAAAGGTGTCTGGCGCCCACACCATTAAATATTTTGGAAAACTAAAAATGCAGTTTTATTGTGACTATCAATACCTATCGAAATGTAGAAGAAATTTTTCAAATCGGACCATTCGTTAAAAAGTTATGCCCGATCAAAGATTTTATATATCTATCTCCCTCGCACTCCCTTAGCTGAGTAACGGGTATCTGATAGTCGGGGCACCCGACTATAGCGTTCTCTCTTGTTATTCCAATAAAACCGTTGTTTTGATTTTATTATCTACTCCTAAATGTTGTCAAATTGGAAAAAAGTCAAGGCATCCTATAGAATTCGAGTAAACATGTATATTTCTCTATGTATGTTCGGTGAACGTATTTAATTTCGTAGTTCTAGAGGTTGCCATGACTTATTTCAAATTTGACAGCATTTAGGAGTAGATAATAAAATCCAAACAGCGGTTTTATTGGTATAATAAATCCAATAAAATTTCCTCATGAAAACGCTTTAAACCGAAATTAAAGCATACAATGAACAAGAGATTCAATGAATATTTAAAATTAGTTCCATTTAAGATTAAATTCTCAGAATTCTTTTTTCATCACAGAAATTGCGAAATTTTTGGGAGTTTCAACTTTGGCGTCGAATTCCAAAGACATGGGAAATGGTTCACGATGGGGACTATTTTTTTTGTAGTGCCGTGATGTATTAAGAGTAGGTCCTACCGAAAATAATAAAGGTAAGTCTAATTATATAGGCCACGTAATTCAAAATGTCGGCAAACATCGGTTTTTTGTATTCTTAGCTATACCGCGGAACCTGTAGGTGATGGAAAATAATTTTGTATGGGACTTTTACTCAGGAGCACCCAAATATCATGGAAAAGTTGAAATGGTTCGTGGAAATTTTTGGGTGTGTACCTGTGTAATCATTATTTACGGTCCCTGATTTGTAGTGTTCATCAGTTACGGTTAATTAACATTATATCCTCCAAAATATCACAGACACAGAACAAATTTTTTTTCGTGAACCGAATTTTAAAAATAATAGTTCAGGTTCGGTTCTAGTTCATTTTTAAAAAAATTTGGTACTCATTCGTTTTTTTTTCTAAAAAATTTGTGAACCACTTCGTTTCGTTATAAGTTATAAGACTTATCTAATGTGGATACTTAAAAAAAAAGCGATTTAAACGCTAAAGATTTAGAATTGAATTACGGAACTCAACGCGGTGTGATAATCCATATTTTGATAGTTTGTTGCTTTGTTTTGGACAAAGTAATGCTTTGAAATGCAAATTTTTGTACTCTTAATTTAATCTAAATTAATCTGGGTAAGAGCGAGACAGCAATATTCAAAACTATGAAATTGAAAAAGAGTTTAATAAGCAATACATCTATATTTCATCAAATGTTTAGAATAATGTTTCTAGGCTTCAATGGCAATGGATTGGGAATTTATTTAGATGCTCAACGCAGTATGACAATCTATATTTAAACAATACCCTTCAGTTCCAGAAATCACTTTTTACCGAAGCTTGCAAGTAACTGTTGATTGATTCGTGCGGTCTCCAAATAACTGTTTTTCTATCAGATTTTGAGCAAAGACTCAGAGAGCAACCGATTGAGTTGTTCGTACAGAAATTTTGCTCGCACTTAGCTGACGAGCACTTTTCTCGGCTTTCTTTTGCTCGGTTCGCTTACAGACAGATTGCTCTTGAACGAAGATTCAAAAAGTCTTTTGCGCGTGTGTGTCTGCATAGTTCAGCTATACAAGGTAGTCCCGTCGGTATTAGACCGCTAACGACACTGATGATACGTGCGAGTGAAAGGGAGATAAATATATCACTCCTATTTAAAATGTTGGTTTTAAAATGTCAAAAATCAAAACGCATACTTCCTACAAAGTAACAATGTTTGATTTTTATTATTTCTATGGGAGCCATAAGATATAGTGGTCTGATCCGGGTCGTTCTGACATATGTATTATGACATATATTCTCGATAGCTTTAAAACTGAGAGACTAGAGAAGAAACGGATAGACGGACAGGGCTAGATATACTCGGTTTTAGGTGCTGATTAAGAATATATATGTATATTTTATGTGGTCGGAAACGTCTCCTTCACTGCGTTGCAAACTTTTGACTGAAATTATAATACCCTCAGCAAGGGTAAAAAAAATTTTAAAAAAACGTTATACCTTTTGCGGGGATCGAACCCGCATCAACATCGTTGATCAACTTCGCTCGCGATCAACGCTTTAACCTGCACGACCGTATCCGAGTTGAAATCGACGTGCATAAAAACATTTTCGATTTTCAAAGTTTTTTGATCGTTGTATATGGTTGAGATGATTTGTATACTGTAACGCAGTTCTCTGGCCGGGGTAGAATCTCAGTCGGGGCCAAGGAACCTATACAAGAAATTTATATAGAAGGGTGGGACCTGTAGTAGGAATTTGTATGGATAGACGGTAAGGCGCCCGGATACGAGTGCTCTTCGACGGGGTAGTCGGTCGTAAAGGGGTGTTTCCGCAGGGATTCTAACCGCCGAGTATTCCCGTACGCGCGAGAGCCGTTAGTTAAGACGATCTGGACACGAGGGGGATGACAGGGCATCTATTAAAGCGCCACCTAGCAACCTGCGGGGGGAACAGGGCCGATCACACTGCTTGGTGTGAAACCCAGAGGATCTCGTTTGTGGCGCCCCTGGTGATGGAATGAGGTACTCAGGGGGTGACCGCACTGCTTGGTGGGGAACTTGGATGAGACCCGCCAGTAACGCCCTCTGGAGGCGGAGCGAGATACAGGGGTGATCACACTGCTTGGTTGTGAACTCGGGTGGGTCCGGTCAATAACGCCCCCTGGTGACAGAGCACGACGCTGAAAGGACGATCGCGCTGCTTGGCAGTGGACTCGGATGATTCCGATTGGAGTTGGCTGCGGGGCTACGGGGGTCGTCCACTCCGGATATACTCGGAGTCTACTAGGGTTCTACGCTCCGGATATTCTCGGGGATTACTACGGTTCTACGCTCCGGATATTCTCGGAGATTACTACGGTTCTACGCTCCGGGTATTCTCGGAGATTACTATGGTTCTACGCTCCGGATATTCTCGGAGATTACTACGGTTCTACGCTCCGGGTATTCTCGGAGATTACTACGGTTCTACGCTCCGGGTATTCTCGGAGATTACTATGGTTCAACGCTCCGGATATTCTCGGAGATTACTATGGTTCTACGCTCCGGATATTCTCGGTGATTACTAGGATTCTAAGGAGGGAATTCTCGGCAGAAATACGTCGTGAGGATGTGAAAACCAACCGCGCGTCGTAGATCAAGGTCGAGAACGGGTGGGGTTAGAAGAGGAAGGGTGTACCAGTCAAGAAATGACACGCGTAGTTTTTTAGTTATTCGTTTTCAGTGCTATATTTGATAGTTATTATGTTAGTTATTAGTTATTATCACAATCACTGTTTCCTGCTTACGTGTAACTCTAGTGGCGGTTCTGTCCAGGGTGTGTGTCTTGGCTTCAAAGCTGACTTAGTTTCCTTAATTACTATTATTTCAATTCATTACATGGGACTTCGTGTCCAAACTTATAGCTATTTACAAAACTAAATTCTAATAGGGGTGACTCCGATAATCCTCGGCACGATTTACAAGATTTGTACGCCCTTGGTTTAGGGCGTTACAATACATTCTGTATTATGTTCGCTTTGTTATGATAAGAATGATTTTAATCCGAGCTACAGAAAGACAATTTTTTGGTTCAAAATACTACTAAATTTAGTGTTTAACCCTCTAAGACTACTTATCAAAATAATAGATAAAAAGTATTCAAATAATTTTTTTAAAGTGAATGAATGCTTCTAAGCTTATATATGTGCTTTGAAATAACGTAGAATCTTCGGTTCACCTGTTAGGTGAGAAGAAAGGCAAGAGGGTCTGAAGGCACGCTTGGGGCTTTTTAGTGAAAAACAAGAGAGAACGCTATAGTCGGGTCCCCCGACTATCAGATACCCGTTACTCAGCCAAAGTGAGTGCGAGGGAGATGGAGATAGATTATTTTTAATCTGGCATAACTTTTTAACGAATGGTCCGATTTGAAAAATTTCTTCTACATTTTGATTGGTATTGATAAATGCAATAAAACTGCATTTTTACTTTTATAAAATCTTTAAAGGTGTGGGCGCCAGACACTTTTTAAACTCGTTTATTGTGGGCGTTAGGCGATTGTGGGCGTTAGAGGGGGCTTCCTTCTACCTGTTACATACTTTTGCACGAATACAATATACCCTTTTACTTTACGAGTAACGGGTATAAAAAGGAGTAATGAAGATTTTTTGTATTTTTATACCCGTTACTCGTAGAGTAAATGGGTATATTGTATTCGTGCAAAAGTATGTAACAGGTAGAAAGAAGCGTTTCCGACCCTATAAAGTATATATATTCTTGATCAGGGTCACTAGCCGAGTCGATCTAGCCATGTCCGTCTGTCCGTCCGGATGAACGCTGAGATCTCAGAAACCTCCAACAGCTAGAGAATTGGGATTACCCACACATATTCTTTGGCTTCCTACGCAGCGCAAGTTTGTTTCAGCCGGGGGCCACGCCCCCTCTAACGCCCACAATCGCCTAACGCCCAATACAACATAATAAACGGGTTTAAAAAGTGTCTGCCGCCCACACCTTTAAAGATTTTGGAAAAGTAAAAATGCAGTTTTTTTGTATTTATCAATACCTATCGAA
The DNA here is from genome assembly GCA_035046095.1 of Drosophila pseudotakahashii. Taxonomy (NCBI): domain Eukaryota; kingdom Metazoa; phylum Arthropoda; class Insecta; order Diptera; family Drosophilidae; genus Drosophila; species Drosophila pseudotakahashii. The sequence goes on along the minus strand of JAWNOE010000110.1, from coordinate 91,631 downwards.
ATGTTTTTCAAAAAGGACCATTCGTTAAAAAACTATGCCAGATTAAAAATGTTATATCTCCATCTCCCTCGCACTCACTTTGGCTCAGTAACGGGTATCTGATAGTCGGGGTACCCGACTATAGCGTTCTCTCTTGTTTCTAATGGTATTCCACAAAGCAGTTTTAATTCGCTGTGCAGTATAAATGAAGATTGCATTTCGTGCACATGCATTGCGTTTGTGAAATTTTACAGTGCGTGCAAAATTTTATTCCACTGTTTCGATCCAATCAATGTGGATGTTTTGGTTTTTTATCACGTTTGAGGTCATGCTAAATAGGTCGATGAGAGAGTGGAGACTGCTGTGCCCGTCCTGTCTGCATGAATGGGGAATTTCTTGTTCGTCCTGACTAAGAGGATGGAGACTGGTTTGCCCATCACAGTGAAGATGCATTCTTGGTATTGATTGGACGACCCGGTAAGTTTTTGTTCTTATATGTCACCAGCCCTGCGGCTAGTGTTTCTCGAAAGTCTGGTAGTGCAAGTAATTTGTCTTTGCGTTCGTTTTCTGTTTGAATTTGTCTGTATATATAGGCGTTGGTGGCTGCCATATAAATTAGGTGATATAAAATTTGTGTTGCGGCATCCCGAGTTTTTGCTCTGATGAGATAGCGTGCCATTAGGCCGCCCATGTGAGCGTTATACTCATGAACAAATTGGGGACAAATAATTAAGCAGCTTTTGCAGTTCCTTCACGAGAGTTTGTCTTTTCAAATGGCTTTACAACTACATTGGTGGACAAAAAGCGAACAGGCTTGCTGTCTTTCCAGAGTACATTGGTTATGTCGACACCATATGAGGACCTAACGTACTCAGTCGAAAATCCCCTTGGCAGTTTGTTGATGGCAATATCGTTTGGTAACTTGCAATTGGCAATACGGTTCCCTCGCACCGTGCAAAGGCTATAAGCGCATTACAATGTTGGCCGAAGCACCAAGATCTCAAAGCGGTATGCGTATCCAAATGAATCGCACAATACAAATAGTTTAATGCCCCACATGTGCGGCTTATTTGGCTTGTACTGGCGCAAGTGGTGCTTTATTTTTGTGCTGCACATTTGCTCGTCAACACAAAGGCGGGAATACTTTGGCACCGAATCAAACCGTTTGTTGAGACAGTCTACTAATTTTAGCGTACAAAGCAAAGGATCGTAGCCTTATTTCCCCTTTTTGATCCGTTCGCGCTCATCACGTGCAACATTGTTAACATGCAACTACATACATTTCTCTCGCCACAGAATCTTACTCGATTCTTTTGTTATTGATTTAATACCTGTGTAAATAAAATTAATTATTCACTAAAATAACACATAGCAATTAAATTAGGCTTACCAGCTCCATTGAACCCACCAGAAGTTGGCGGAGATATTCACTGATTGGTAATGGTGTTCGCGGCCTTTGTGCAGTTTTCTGGGAAGTCTCAGCTTCCTGTGCGCTGCTTTGGACATATTTAACATTACATTTCAACATTTCTCTTGCCCGAGCCCTACTCGACTCATGCTCGGAAGTGAGTTTCATCACTGTTCAAGAAGAACACTTTTTTATAATAAATCTAATACTTTACGAGTTCGGTACATGTCAATATGTTAATTGATCTAGATCTGTAAATAACGATTTGTAACTCAAACCATACAAGGGTGCAGTGCTAACACTTGTATTCCTTAAGTACAGGCCACTTGAGCCTTACCATAAATATAGTTCTCACACTGCACAAAGAGTCGCATTGCGGGAGAACGTTGATAAGGCTTCCGCTCAGGCAAACAGATGTGGTCTCTGCGTAGGACATAGATAAGTATATTAAAAGAATTCATGTTAGTTACGTAAGCAAAGACTTATTGAAATAAAATCAGTTTTTATACAGAACTCAAACGTGAAGGTTGTTTTCCTTATTACAGGAATCCCTTTCATTTTGGTCATTCGAGCCTTTTTGATTCCTTGCGGAACAATTGGCCAGACCTCTCTGTAGTCTTTTCCCACCAGTGGTAAGAGACTCAGAGATATTCTGCACCTTAAAGATTCTGCTAAGTGCTAGACGCTTGCAGCTAAAGTTAGCAATAGATTCACACGATTGTTTTCCCCACCACAGGTAAGAGACAAACGTGTTGAACAAGATAAAAGCAAAAAGACAAGCAAAGAGTCTTTTTTGTTATTAAGCACCTTAAAGACTCTGTTTTTAACAGCTAAAGGTTGCTAAAGCCGGTAAGGCGTTTCCGAGGCCTTAACATCGGATAAATATATATAGAAATATAGTGATTTATATATTAAAACCAATAAGTGTCCGTGGCCAAAACAGCGGATATAAATAATATAACATTTTGTGAAAAGTGCATAAAAAAAAAAATGCCCACAAAATAACATTTGTAATTGCGAATGTTATACTCTTGTATAGGAAAAAATTCACAAGAGAAATACAAAATGGCGCAAAATTCAAAGATTTGGAAATATAAGGGTGAAAAGTGCCTACAAATGCTATAAAGCCAAGAAGCTATAAAGCATAAAAAAAAAATCCGACTAAATAAAAATTTTATTGAGTACGTTAGCGGAATCGAGGTCATTTTTTAGAAGTTGAGTTTATTATTCAACAGTCTAGCATTTCAACACACTTGCACTCGCTGAGGAGTGAACCTCGGTACCTCGGGTGTGTCTTACGTCAAAGCTTCGTCGCTAAACTTCTAAAGTGTGTGAAAGCTATATTCGTCGTCTGTTTGGAAACAATCTGTTTCCCAATTTTCAGACGTGAATAGCAACAACTAATTACTTAATTGTTGTATTTCGAAAACGTACGCATTTTTAATGCATTTGCATTATGCGATTGTTATAGGGCGTGTCTCCCTTTTTGTTAATTAGTGATTTAATCGACCTATGTTTACTATTGAGTACGTTAGCGGACTCGAGGTCATTTTTTAGAAGTTGAGTTTATAATTCAACAGTTTAGCAATTTAACACACTTGCACTCGCTGAGGAGTGAATTGTTTAAATTATTGTTTATTATTGTTAAAAAAAAGGGCACAAGAAATAATAATATTACCATTAGCTTTGGCTATGGTTAACAAGAGCCTGCAATATAAAGATAAATATTGCAAAAGGGTCTTGAATTGAATTGCAATAAGGCGTTCAACGCCATTAATTTGGATTATGGGAAAGTATATTCCTAAAAATACACCATTGGGCAAATAGCCTGCAGATGCAATATTGCATTTTTAACATCACGAAACTGGGATAAAATAATACATCGAAGCTACCGAGAGGACGGTCTCGGCACCACAACTTAAATTCATCTTTGAAGGGAAGAAGACTTGCTGGCTATGAAACTATCTCCACGTCGCTGACCGCAGGACCTTGTCACCAAGGGAAGTCGTCGCCAAGAATCATCGAAACCGTCGCTGAAAAAAAGACTTCGACAACATCCTTGGAAGAACGCTATCATCATCGATGGGGTAAGTCAACGTTATCATCAGATAAGTTCGATATTAGTAATATTGTAATATAAAAAACACAAAGTCGTCCGATTTTAGCAACATAAACAGTAATAAGATTAACTATTTAGCTACAAAATTGTTTATTGTGGAGGAACAGGCTAGATTGTATTTTTAAAGTAATGAATTTGAAGACATTATTAGTGTTTTACAACTCGATCTTTTAAATCTATTAACAGCCATTCGGGAAAGATTCAGAATTGAAGGATATTTTCCTGTGGTTTTTGGTGTAGAGGAATTTATTACTCTGCCTGAGGAAGAGTTTTCTAGTATAATAAATGAGTTTGTTTGTTCGAATAAATTCAAAAATAAAGAAAATAGTTTTGAATCAAATAAAATAGATTCACAATTTTATTATCGATTATCGACGTTCTTACAACCGTTCATTTAGTAGAAGAAGAGTCAATAGACAAAAAATTAATACAAATTCAATGAAAATTAGGATAATCAACGCATAATTTTGAAACAAGTTATTTCATTACAAGTTTATAAAGCAAAGTAGTTCCTATTCAAGAATAATATGGTGCCCATTAAAACTATGCCCTGTTAATCGTACAGTTAATACTAAACGTTTAAAGGATGAAAAAGAATACATGAAAAGGCATCATGTTAAAATTAAAGATTTAATATCTGATGATTATAAATTTCATAATTAAATACAAGACTGTTGCAAGGTTTCTAAATATATAAGTTAAAAAGCAAATACAATATATCGAATTAAATATACAGTCCACTAATTTTATATTTGCATTGTTAACAAAAAGATTCTATGTAATTGATTACAACTACACCGCATCTTGCTAGCCCTTGGCAGAATGTTCAAGAAGAACACTTTTTATCTAATACTTTACGAGTTCGACATGTCAATATGTTAATTAATCTAGATCTGTAACTCATACCGTACAAGGGTGCAGTGCTAACACTTGTAGTCCTTAAGTACAGGCCACTTGAGCCTGACCGTAAATATAGTTCTCACATTGCACAAAGAGTCGCCTTGCGGGAGACCGTTGATAAGGCTCCCGCTCAGGCAAACAGATGTGATCTCGGGGTAGACCATAGATAAGTATATTGTAAGAATTTCATGTTAGTTGCGTAAGCAAAGACTTATTGAAATAAAATCAGTTTTTATACAGAACTCAAACGTGAAGGTTGTTTTCCTTATTACAGGTATTCGCCATTTAATCACAGAGGAAACGGCAAAGCCATTGCAGGTAGAGCGACGTCGAGTGTATCAGGAATTAAGCGGAATTAAACAACAGGCAGTCCATTATATTCCTCGTGACCACCACGTCAAAATCTCGTACATCAGAATTTTAATGGTCATCTAACTTTTCCGTAATCAAGAAGATTTGTGCTGTACATCCTCGGTTGTCGTACGATTCATCTCGCTGGTTTTTTTTTGAAACCACTAACATTTTCTTTCAGAACATCAGTACGCGGAAAACTTATGGTCACTCGAGTTTTAAAGGAATCAGTGTCTACCGAGGATATTTAAATCGCAGTGGTGGGGTCTGGCCTGCTAAAAAACAATTACAACTTTTTGTCGTTTTTTTTTGATAAATTTTTTATTTAACATCAAACGTAAAGCCCATATGGTATTTATAGCAAAATAACATCAAAATCCTAACAAATGCTACTTTGTTTTTAATACAAAAAAAAATGTTGTATACGGAACTTAAAAATGCAAGTGCAAGAGAACCATGCATTTCGGCCTATAACCTTCTGCACGCAAGAAACCGCAGTCAATCGAGGGTAATTTTTTTGCCGATTTTTGAGGCACAGACCCCTCTTATCAATTAATAAAAAGAGCTTCTACCAAAACAGTTTTACTATTTATAGGCAGCAAGTAATGAAGAATCTTAGATTTGGTTGTGGGAACGCTCCACTCTGAAATTATATGTTTTATGTTCATTTAGGATTGTGGTTACCAAAAATACAGTTGAGAACGTAGTTTCTATAAGATATTTGCACACCACAAACTTGGCGATATGTGTGTGCAGACCTACGTTTACTGGGTATGTCAACCTAACCCACGGGTTAGGCACCTAAATTTATTCGATAACGATGAATAACCAAAGTTTCATAAAAATAAATCGACTTTTATATTTAATATTGTCTTTTTATGTTATTATATATTGCAGACTTTAACAACTGCATTCCGGCAGCACGACACTGATATGGATGGGATCATAACAATACATTATGAACAATTTCTAAGTATGGTTTTTTCATTAAAAATATAATCTTAAACAATCAAAAACAAAACAAATACAAACAAGAAAAAATTAATCCATTTAATACGAGTTTAAAATATACTATTAAGGAAGAATTTCTTGACTGCTTATAGGAAAGATACCTCCAACCAGACACCCGACTGTAAGTCAACAAGATAAAGAATAAGAGGCAATTAATTTACAGTTAATTACAAACAGATGATTTACAAATCCTATAATTTGAGTTAATAAGTTATTTCATAACTTGCTGTTGGGAAACACTCCATAAATGTTTTTATGAATAATAATAGGGGAAACCCGGTTCGCAGGTCGTCACTCAATTAAATCTCAACACTATCAACAATTAAAAGATGTTTTAGCTATACGAACGTTGCACAAATTGCCCACTATGTATAATAGTAATGAAGATGACCGACCCAGAGAGTGCGGAAGATTTTAACTGAGCTCTTTAAAAATGTTTAAGTAAATGTAATAATCTTTATATGCAAAAGTCTTTTTTTGTGCAAGTGATTGGCTGCTTTAATGAAATATTTACCACAATTGTAATTCAGCGAACAATGTGTGTATGAAAGTAAGTATCTGCAAGTGAACTGCTGCTTTAATGAAATATATTTACCCCAATTGTAATTCAGTGAACAAAGTGTGTATGGAAGTAAGTATGTGCTATCTCAATTTAGGTGACCAAGTTTTTGTTGGTAATATCACTGTGGAAGGCAATACACGTAGTGGCGAACCGCACCATGCTTATGCGCGAGGAGACTACCATATATGTATAGGCGCAGAATGGAAAATCTGCTACGATAGTCCGATCGAAACAAGTATTTACCCGATCGAAAGCTATTGTTATGCTGATCAAATTTTGATACTAAGTAAGACTTTCCAGAAATTGATTAGTTCAGGAAAATTAAGGTGAAAATAAAAAAAAATTACAGGTGGGAAGACAGGTTGAACACAATGTACTCTCATTTTAATATTAAGTTTTTCTTTAAGGGGGCGATACATATATAACTGTAATTTTTTCATGTTTTCCATGATTTTTTTTTAACCAATAAGGGATTGAGCTGGGATTTCGTAACCTGGCATGTTGATTACTTTGTTATACCCTTGCAGAGGGTATTATAATTTCAGTCAGAAGTTTGTAACACGTAGAAGGAAGCGTTTCCGACCCTATAAAGTATATATATTCTTGATCAGGATCACTAGCTAAGTCGATATAGCCATGTCTGTCTGTCTGTATGAACGCTGAGATTTCGGAATCACAAAAGCGAGAAGGTTGGCTTCTTTGGCTTCCTACGCAGCGAAAGTTTGTTTCAGCCGAGCGCCACGCCTCCTCTAACGCCCACAATCGCCTTAAACGATTTTAAAAAAGTGTCGGAAAAGTAAAAATGCTGTTTTATTATGTATAAGTTATAAGATGCACGCGTAAGCGGGAATTCAGCCGGCGAAATCCGATCGAGCCCATGCAAGCGCTGAGTGGTCACGGTCACGAGGCGCAGAGTCAGCAAAGTTCGGCCAGCAACGGAGTTGCGGGCCGCCAGCAGCGGCCGCCCAAAAGTGCGGCATCAGCATCTTAGCCGAATGTTATACTCTTGTATAGGAAAAAATTCACAAGAGAAATACAAAATGGCGCAAAATTCAAAGATTTGGAAATATAAGGGTGAAAAGTGCCTACAAATGCTATAAAGCCAAGAAGCTATAAAGCATAAAAAAAAAATCCGACTAAATAAAAATTTTATTGAGTACGTTAGCGGAATCGAGGTCATTTTTTAGAAGTTGAGTTTATTATTCAACAGTCTAGCATTTCAACACACTTGCACTCGCTGAGGAGTGAACCTCGGTACCTCGGGTGTGTCTTACGTCAAAGCTTCGTCGCTAAACTTCTAAAGTGTGTGAAAGCTATATTCGTCGTCTGTTTGGAAACAATCTGTTTCCCAATTTTCAGACGTGAATAGCAACAACTAATTACTTAATTGTTGTATTTCGAAAACGTACGCATTTTTAATGCATTTGCATTATGCGATTGTTATAGGGCGTGTCTCCCTTTTTGTTAATTAGTGATTTAATCGACCTATGTTTACTATTGAGTACGTTAGCGGACTCGAGGTCATTTTTTAGAAGTTGAGTTTATAATTCAACAGTTTAGCAATTTAACACACTTGCACTCGCTGAGGAGTGAATTGTTTAAATTATTGTTTATTATTGTTAAAAAAAAGCGCACAAGAAATAATAATATTACCATTAGCTTTGGCTATGGTTAACAAGAGCCTGCAATATAAAGATAAATATTGCAAAAGGGTCTTGAATTGAATTGCAATAAGGCGTTCAACGCCATTAATTTGGATTATGGGAAAGTATATTCCTAAAAATACACCATTGGGCAAATAGCCTGCAGATGCAATATTGCATTTTTAACATCACGAAACTGGGATAAAATAATACATCGAAGCTACCGAGAGGACGGTCTCGGCACCACAACTTAAATCTTTGAAGGGAAGAAGACTTGCTGGCTATGAAACTATCTCCACGTCGCTGACCGCAGGACCTTGTCACCAAGGGAAGTCGTCGCCAAGAATCATCGAAACCGTCGCTGAAAAAAAGACTTCGACAACATCCTTGGAAGAACGCTATCATCATCGATGGGGTAAGTCAACGTTATCATCAGATAAGTTCGATATTAGTAATATTGTAATATAAAAAACACAAAGTCGTCCGATTTTAGCAACATAAACAGTAATAAGATTAACTATTTAGCTACAAAATTGTTTATTGTGGAGGAACAGGCTAGATTGTATTTTTAAAGTAATGAATTTGAAGACATTATTAGTGTTTTACAACTCGATCTTTTAAATCTATTAACAGCCATTCGGGAAAGATTCAGAATTGAAGGATATTTTCCTGTGGTTTTTGGTGTAGAGGAATTTATTACTCTGCCTGAGGAAGAGTTTTCTAGTATAATAAATGAGTTTGTTTGTTCGAATAAATTCAAAAATAAAGAAAATAGTTTTGAATCAAGTAAAATAGATTCACAATTTTATTATCGATTATCGACGTTCTTACAACCGTTCATTTAGTAGAAGAAGAGTCAATAGACAAAAAATTAATACAAATTCAATGAAAATTAGGATAATCAACGCATAATTTTGAAACAAGTTATTTCATTACAAGTTTATAAAGCAAAGTAGTTCCTATTCAAGAATAATATGGTGCCCATTAAAACTATGCCCTGTTAATCGTACAGTTAATACTAAACGTTTAAAGGATGAAAAAGAATACATGAAAAGGCATCATGTTAAAATTAAAGATTTAATATCTGATGATTATAAATTTCATAATAAAATACAAGACTCTTGCAAGGTTTCTAAATATATAAGTTAAAAAGCAAATACAATATATCGAATTAAATATACAGTCCACTAATTTTATATTTGCATTGTTAACAAAAAGATTCTATGTAATTGATTACAACTACACCGCATCTTGCTAGCCCTTGGCAGAATGTTCAAGAAGAACACTTTTTATCTAATACTTTACGAGTTCGACATGTCAATATGTTAATTAATCTAGATCTGTAAATAACGATCTGTAACTCATACCGTACAAGGGTGCAGTGCTAACACTTGTAGTCCTTAAGTACAGGCCACTTGAGCCTGACCGTAAATATAGTTCTCACATTGCACAAAGAGTCGCCTTGCGGGAGACCGTTGATAAGGCTCCCGCTCAGGCAAACAGATGTGATCTCGGGGTAGACCATAGATAAGTATATTGTAAGAATTTCATGTTAGTTGCGTAAGCAAAGACTTATTGAAATAAAATCAGTTTTTATACAGAACTCAAACGTGAAGGTTGTTTTCCTTATTACAGGTATTCGCCATTTAATCACAGAGGAAACGGCAAAGCCATTGCAGGTAGAGCGACGTCGAGTGTATCAGGAATTAAGCGGAATTAAACAACAGGCAGTCCATTATATTCCTCGTGACCACCACGTCAAAATCTCGTACATCAGAATTTTAATGGTCATCTAACTTTTCCGTAATCAAGAAGATTTGTGCTGTACATCCTCGGTTGTCGTACGATTCATCTCGCTGGTTTTTTTTTGAAACCACTAACATTTTCTTTCAGAACATCAGTACGCGGAAAACTTATGGTCACTCGAGTTTTAAAGGAATCAGTGTCTACCGAGGATATTTAAATCGCAGTGGTGGGGTCTGGCCTGCTAAAAAACAATTACAACTTTTTGTCGTTTTTTTTTGATAAATTTTTTATTTAACATCAAACGTAAAGCCCATATGGTATTTATAGCAAAATAACATCAAAATCCTAACAAATGCTACTTTGTTTTTAATACAAAAAAAAATGTTGTATACGGAACTTAAAAATGCAAGTGCAAGAGAACCATGCATTTCGGCCTATAACCTTCTGCACGCAAGAAACCGCAGTCAATCGAGGGTAATTTTTTTGCCGATTTTTGAGGCACAGACCCCTCTTATCAATTAATAAAAAGAGCTTCTACCAAAACAGTTTTACTATTTATAGGCAGCAAGTAATGAAGAATCTTAGATTTGGTTGTGGGAACGCTCCACTCTGAAATTATATGTTTTATGTTCATTTAGGATTGTGGTTACCAAAAATACAGTTGAGAACGTAGTTTCTATAAGATATTTGCACACCACAAACTTGGCGATATGTGTGTGCAGACCTACGTTTACTGGGTATGTCAACCTAACCCACGGGTTAGGCACCTAAATTTATTCGATAACGATGAATAACCAAAGTTTCATAAAAATAAATCGACTTTTATATTTAATATTGTCTTTTTATGTTATTATATATTGCAGACTTTAACAACTGCATTCCGGCAGCACGACACTGATATGGATGGGATCATAACAATACATTATGAACAATTTCTAAGTATGGTTTTTTCATTAAAAATATAATCTTAAACAATCAAAAACAAAACAAATACAAACAAGAAAAAATTAATCCATTTAATACGAGTTTAAAATATACTATTAAGGAAGAATTTCTTGACTGCTTATAGGAAAGATACCTCCAACCAGACACCCGACTGTAAGTCAACAAGATAAAGAATAAGAGGCAATTAATTTACAGTTAATTACAAACAGATGATTTACAAATCCTATAATTTGAGTTAATAAGTTATTTCATAACTTGCTGTTGGGAAACACTCCATAAATGTTTTTATGAATAATAATAGGGGAAACCCGGTTCGCAGGTCGTCACTCAATTAAATCTCAACACTATCAACAATTAAAAGATGTTTTAGCTATACGAACGTTGCACAAATTGCCCACTATGTATAATAGTAATGAAGATGACCGACCCAGAGAGTGCGGAAGATTTTAACTGAGCTCTTTAAAAATGTTTAAGTAAATGTAATAATCTTTATATGCAAAAGTCTTTTTTTGTGCAAGTGATTGGCTGCTTTAATGAAATATTTACCACAATTGTAATTCAGCGAACAATGTGTGTATGAAAGTAAGTATCTGCAAGTGAACTGCTGCTTTAATGAAATATATTTACCCCAATTGTAATTCAGTGAACAAAGTGTGTATGGAAGTAAGTATGTGCTATCTCAATTTAGGTGACCAAGTTTTTGTTGGTAATATCACTGTGGACGGCAATACACGTAGTGGCGAACCGCACCATGCTTATGCGCGAGGAGACTACCATATATGTATAGGCGCAGAATGGAAAATCTGCTACGATAGTCCGATCGAAACAAGTATTTACCCGATCGAAAGGTATTGTTATGCTGATCAAATTTTGATACTAAGTAAGACTTTCCAGAAATTGATTAGTTCAGGAAAATTAAGGTGAAAATAAAAAAAAATTACAGGTGGGAAGACAGGTTGAACCCAATGTACTCTCATTTTAATATTAAGTTTTTCTTTAAGGGGGCGATACATATATAACTGTAATTTTTTCATGTTTTCCATGATTTTTTTTTAACCAATAAGGGATTGAGCTGGGATTTCGTAACCTGGCATGTTGATTACTTTGTTATACCCTTGCAGAGGGTATTATAATTTCAGTCAGAAGTTTGTAACACGTAGAAGGAAGCGTTTCCGACCCTATAAAGTATATATATTCTTGATCAGGATCACTAGCTAAGTCGATATAGCCATGTCTGTCTGTCTGTATGAACGCTGAGATTTCGGAATCACAAAAGCGAGAAGGTTGGCTTCTTTGGCTTCCTACGCAGCGAAAGTTTGTTTCAGCCGAGCGCCACGCCTCCTCTAACGCCCACAATCGCCTTAAACGATTTTAAAAAAGTGTCGGAAAAGTAAAAATGCTGTTTTATTATGTATAAGTTAACCCGACTACGGTCATCGATCTTGGGCCAGCACCGGATGCACGCGTAAGCGGAAATTCAGCCGGCGAAATCCGATCGAGCCCATGCAAGCGCTGAGTGGTCACGGTCACGAGGCGCAGAGTCAGCAAAGTTCGGCCAGCAACGGAGTTGCGGGCCGCCAGCAGCGGCCGCCCAAAAGTGCGGCATCAGCATCTTAGCCGGACGATGGAGTGGCGAGCTGCAGTCTCTTTTTGAATTGTACTTTGAGTTTCTAAACAGAGCTCAAGCTGCCCAAACGGGTTATCAATAAATCAATTAAAATATAATGAAAATACTTTTGTTATAATTGGCGCTCAACCGTGGAAAGTTCCGCGACTCCGAATTCAAAAAAACGAATTCGTGGAGAAAAAACCGTTTAAAGTGGTTTAATAGAAATAATAAACGCAATCGCTTTGAAGAAAAATAATTCAATAATTTTTTTGATGTGCAAAAAATGATTTTTTGTGCCAAATATAGAAAACGGAATGCAAAAAAATGAAAATGAAATAAAGTTTTTTCAAAAAAAAAAAACAACAACAAATAAATTTCCACCTAAAGTGGAAAAAAATCAAGTGCAAAACATTGAAATTGTTCAAACGCAACAAATAAGAAAAAGAAAAGTAAAAACGTTAATAATTTTTTAAGTACAAAAATTATTTTGCAACCGCTGAACCAAATTCTTTTAAGCAGAACATTTTTTTTCGAGTAAAATAAAATTTTTGTACTTTATGTTTGTTTGGCTGGCTCGAGGTCAAGGATCCATGTAATAAAACACAGTTTTGTTTTATATTCTTCCCAATATATTTCGGTCCCGCATCGGAGTCCGTCTTCAGGGGCTAGCAACAACACACACATTATAAACAACGTTTTAAAAAACTAATGTTACAAAAATACAAACATTTTTGTTACGCGACAAAGAAACGAAAAATCGAGCGTCTGCCGCGGAGTCAAGAGAGTAACTAACCTACGCATTTTTGTTTGTCCAGTAAGTGTCCGTATATATGTGAGACTTTTCTGTGTCTGTCTTGAAATTAAGTCGAGTGTTTGTCGGTATGTTGATGATGTGCAGCATTTCTAGTGGTCCGTTTCTTGTAATGTTGTTCTTGTTGTACCACACTCGCTTCATCGAAATTGGGGAAGTGTCGTTCGCTCGCACAGTGGGCTGCAAGTGCTGTTTTTGGCATATTTAAATTATTGTTTTTTATGTCTGATTTGTGGCCCGCTATTTTTGTTTTTAGTTTGGCTTTCGTTGTTCCAATATATATTTTATTGCAGTTTTGAAAGCCGTCACCAGCACACGGAATTTTGTAAATAATATTGTATTTATCTAATATTTATTTATATGTATTTTGCTTTTCATATTGCTAAATATTGATGCCATTGTTTTTGTAGGTTTATAAGCTAATTGAATTTTGTCACGGTAAATGTTTGATAAGGTAAGGCGTTTGGAGAATCTAGGAATGTATATAAAGGATTTGTATGATTTGTTTTCTTGTAATTCTGGATGTTTGGGTTTTTGGTTAATATTTTTCATTATTTGATGAATAACCATCAAAGAAAAATCATTCTTTTTTAAAATGTTTTTTATAACTATTTTATTATCTTCGTGGAAAATTGTGTCACTTGTATTAATAATACGGTTGGCTAGATTCTGTGCTGTGTTTATTATAACATTTCTTGGGTGTTTTGAGTAGTAGCTAATTATTCGTCCTGAGGCGATAGGTTTTTTGTATCAGTTTAATTTTATTTGGTTGTTGATCCGGTGTGCACATGCGTCTAGGAAAGGAAGTTTATTGTCATTTTCTATTTCAATCGTAAATTGTACGTCTTTATGATATGTGTTTAATATTTTAATGTTTTCTGTATTTCTGTTTCCTTAACAATTGCGAAGAGATCATCAACGTATTTGGTAAGGAATTTTGTTTGTTCTATTGGTTTTAGAATTTCCTCCATAGTAATGTCTGCTATTATTGGTGATGCAGGAGATCCCATGGGAAGTCCTTTCAATTGTGTGAATATATTATTTTCCCACTTAAAATATCTGTTTTCTGTAATGAAGAAGCTTAAAATGTCCATGAATAATGTTTTTGGGATTTTTTTTTTTTTTTTTGGATTTTTGTGAGCTTTTGTATGGTTTTCCATTTGGACTGTATTACCGTTAGTGCTAAGCCAGTCGGTATGCTTGGAAACAACGAAACTACATTAAAGGACACCATTTTTTCGTCATCTGTTATATATGCGTCATTAACCTTTTTTTTTAAATTCTATTGCACTTTTAATATCAAATTTAGAATCTGTGGTCAAGTTTTTTAATATATCACATATATATTTGCAGAGGTGATACGAAGGTGAATTGATCATTGAACATATTGGTCTCAGTGGGGTGTCTTCTTTGTGAATTTTGGGGAGTCCGTAGATTCTCGGTGGTAGCGCTGTGTTCGTCTTGAGTCTGTTTCTTTCGTTCCTTGAAATCAGCTCCATATTAAATAATTTTTCTACCAACAAATTGTTCTTCGTCTGAAGCCTCGATGTGGGGTCCTTCCGTAGTATTCTGTATGTCGTTAGGTCATCCAATATATTTTCCATTTTCATTCGGTAATCTTCCTTCTTCATGGCTACTGTGACGTTCCCTTTGTCTGAATTTAAAATAATTATATCTTTTTTTTCTTTTAGAAATGTCTTAGTTTGTCCCACTGTGTCCAAAATTACTCGATCAATTGCACTCTCTTTGGTCTTGTTGTACTGTCTCTGATTAGGAGAGACAATTTAGTTCTTGCGCACTCTTGCTCTTCTTTGCATGTTATGCATTGCACCAGTTCTTCTCCGTCGGCAACGCAGTTGAACAACATTTGAAACACTTACGACCGTGACAAAATTCAATTAGCTTATAAACCTACAAAAACAATGGCATCAATATTTAGCAATATGAAAAGCAAAATTGAAATATTAGATAAACACAATATTATTTATAAAATTCCGTGTGCTGGTGACGGCTCACAAAACTGCAATAAATTATAAACTAAAAACAAAAATAGCGGGCCACAAATCAGACATAAAAAACAACAATAATTTAAATATGCCAAAAACAGCACTTGCAGCCCACTGTGCGAGCGAACGACACTTCCCCAATTTCGATGAAGCGAGTGTGGTACAAGAAGAACAACATTACAAGAAACGGACCACACTAGAAATGCTGCACATCATCAACATACCGACAAACACTCTACTTAATTTCAAGACAGACACAGAAAAGTCTCACATATATACGGACACTTACTGGACAAACAAAAATACGTAGGTTAGTTACTCTCTTGACTCCGCGGCAGACGCTCGATTTTTCGCTTCTTTGTCGCGTAACAAAAATTGTTTGTATTTTTGTAACATTAGTTTTTTAAAACGTTGTTTATAATGTGTGTGTTGTTGCTAGCCCCTGAAGACGGACTCCGATGCGGGACCGAAATATATTGGGAAAAATATAAAACAAAACTGTGTTTTATTACATGGATCCATGACCTTGAGCCAGCCAAACAAACGTAAAGTAAAATAAAATGAAAACTGCAAAAACATCGAAATTTCAAAACGAACTACTGGAGGATAAAGAAGCTGCGAATATTCAACAACTGAATTCATCACATCGTTTCGCCCCTGCAGGAGAACAATACAAGTTTTTTTTTATTTAAAAAAATATATTGTGTTTCCACTGGACAAAATGTAAGTAAGGCAATTGTTTATTATCTCTTCAGTGAATCAAACTTAAAAAAAAGAGAAAACAAGGAAAAATTGATTTTTCAAGTTCAGGGATTATTCTTAGAAAATTAAATGAACTTTAGAGAAGAAAAAAACACAGACAGTAGTGACGAAGAACTTTTAGAAAGTTATAGGAACCTCAGAATTGAGAAATTACAAACTAACGAAACCGCAGGGTGTATTGGGAACAGTATCAGTATGTGAAATAGCGATATTTCCGAAATTGTACGCGCCGCAGTTCAGGCAGCGTTGACTACACAGGCCCAGGCTCTTGAACAAAAGTTCCAACAGTTAGAGGGTAAAACAGGTTATATTTCTTTAACAAATACGGAAGTCAAGGCCTATGATGCCATAAGTATCGACAATAATATAAAGTGCGAAGAGCCTTTAGATATTGTCAAATCCATTCCCGAATTCGACGGGAAACAGGAGAATTATGTCTCTTGGAGACAAGCGGCTAACGCTGCATACACTGTTTTTAAGCCTTTAATGGCAGTTCCAGGCACTACCAAGCGGTAGCAATTATAAGGAACAAGGTAAGGGGCAATCCAGATGCCGTGCTAGCCTCCTTTAACACAGTTTTGAATTTCGACGCCATTGTAGCGCGTCTTGACTTCACATATGCCGACAAAACGCCGGTACGCGTAATTCAGCAGGAATTAGATACCATGAGACAAGGCGAACTTTCTCTATTATGTATTATTATGACGAAATAGAAAAGAAGCTAACGCTTCTTACAAACAAAACACTAATGTCACACGAGCCTTCCGCTGCTGCCGTGTTCAACCAGAAATTTAGGAGCGACGCTCTCCACACCTTTGTCTCCGGGCTAAGAAAGCCCTTGAGACTTGCAGTATTCCCAGCCCAACCTAAAGATATGCCCTCCCTCTTCTACGGCTGGGATGGAGCTCAGTCTCCCCAGGATCCTTTACAATCGAATTTGTAAATAAGCGGGGACGAGGAAAGGCGGGCAACCTGGACGCAGTCGCCGATCAGCCGTGATGTGCGCGGCGGGCCTTATTGGCGGGTCAGAGCAGGCATTTGGGACTCGGATTTGGCCAGACGCGAACGAGTGAAGGCCGTCACGTGCGTGCCGGAGGAGGCACAGTGGGGGGGGGGATTGGCCCGTACCACTGTGTCAACTCCCGCCGCATGGGGCGCTGTTTTACGCCCACGCAGAGGAATCGTCTCTAAACATGGACAGAAGTCAGCGCTCCCAGTTCTGGGACAGGCTCCCACTGTTCGGGATAGGGGTGCGTCGGTCGAAGCCGAGACGGAAAGCTATGCAAGCGGAGAGAAAACCCGTACTTGCACGCCTTCACGTCTGTGCACGTGGTTGCCACCAAAGTCCAGTTGCGCAGAGCAGTCTTCTCGAAAACGCAACCGGCTTGGCTTGGGCCACAGTTTAGCACACGCGGGTCGGGTTTGGGTTGCTTGGGGCGTGGGTTACTTGGGGCGTGAGTCAGGGAAGAAATAAGTTCGACTCGGTGTGTGTTCGCTGCTCTTATTGTCCGTGTTTTGTTTTATTTCTCTTGGTTATCTTCTGGGCTTTTCTTCCTCTTTTCTAAATGTATATTTTCCCTAGCCACACTATTCTCTTTCCCTGTCTCTCCCTATCTCTCTCGCACTCTACGCACTAGGGTCCTTCGTCCTGATCCTTGACGTCCTGCGTGTCCTTGGTGTCCTCGCGTGGTTTTCCTCTGCTTCGATGTCTTTTCTTGGACTTGTGGCGAATGAAAGAGGCTTGGGACTCGCAGCCGCCGGGCTTATATAGCCAGCCGGGCCCTAGCCTCTCAACACTGGAAACGTGCGTAGATCGCCTAATCCGATCGTGGGTAGACCGCCTAATCCGATCGTGTGTAGAGCGCCTGATCAGCTGAGATGTTTGAACTACAGGGCCAACGGCCGATTAACATACTAAATAACGCCTGTTTGAACTACTGGCTAACGGCCGAAGTTTTGAACTTAACGACTTTTTTGGCTTCTTGCCTGCTTCCGTGGCCTATCCTAACTTAATACTAGTTCTTTTGTATGTATGTATTGAAATTAACGACTCGTTTGGCTTCTTGCCTGCCTACGTGGCCTATCCTAACTTAATACTAGTTCTTTTATATATATCTTAAATCTATATACTTGCTGGATGTGGGGCAGCTTTAACGGTGCCTCACAAGTTGCAACCGAACAACAAAAAGGTTTATGAGGATGTCTCGATGAGAACTCAGAAACTAAACTTTACCGAGCAAAGCGAAGATACTGAATATAAAAATTATGCAAGAACAGAAGCCTCAGCTATAGACGATGAGATTTTAGACCTGGAATACTGTAATTTTTTAGGGGTAAGTCCCTGCTTCCGTACATAACTTGTGCGATAGCAGGGCGTACTTTAAGGTTCTTAATAGATACCGGCGCCTCAAAAAATTATATTCAGCCCCTAACGGAGTTAAAATATATAATGCCGGTTGAGAAGACCTTTACAGTAAACTCCATTCATGGTGAAACATTCGTAAGACAAAAATGCTTTATTCATCTTTTTAATAAATAAACCACCTTCTTTATCTTAAATTGCCTAAAGGAATTGGATGGTATTGTGGGTCTGAACTTCTTAAAGGAGTTAAATGCTAAAATTAATTTATTAAAAAATATTATAGAATACGAAAGCGGTATTTTAATTCGCTGAATTTAAAGATGTACATTTTGTAAAAGTTGATGATAAAGACGTACCGATGGTCATTAAAAATTATTTTCAGAAAATGATCAAATTTAGATCAAACGCATTCCCGGACCCCAACGAGTACCTGCCTTATAATATAAACACGGTTGCTACAATCCCAACGGATGAAGAACCCATTTATTCAAAAATGTACCCCTACCCTCAAGGTGTATCGGATTTCGTCAACACGGAAGTTAAACAACTTCTTGCTGATGGCATTATTCGACCGTCAAAATCACCCTACAATAATCCCATCTGGGTTGTAGATAAAAAAGGTGTTGACAAGGATGGCCACAAAAAAAAGAGGCTGGTTATTGACTTTAGGAAACTAAATAAAAAAACCGAGGATGATAAGTACCCGATCCCTAACATATCGATAATACTGTCAAATTTAGGATGATAATGACGTTTTAAGGGACGTCATCGGGAAAATTTGTTACGTTTAAATAGATGACGTGATCATTTTTTCTGAAACAAAGGTGGATCACATTAAACATGTTGATGATATCCTATGTCGTTTATGCACCGCAAGTATGCGCTTGTCCCAGGAAAAATACAATTTTTTTAAAGAATGCGTGGAATATCTTGGATTTGTAGTATCGCGAGGGGGGATCAAAACTTCCCCGGAAAAAGTACAAGCCATAAAAAACTTTTTGCCCCCAAAAACATTATTTAATCTTAGATCCTTTTTAGGGCTAGCTAGTTATTATAGATGTTTTATTAAAGGGTTTGCTACCGTCGCTCGTCCGCTCACAAATATTCTAAAGGGCGACAATGGTAAAGTAGGTGCAAATCATTCTAGAAAAATTGAGATAAATTTAAATCAAGCCCAAAAAGAGGCCTTTGAACGACTTAAAAATATTTTAGCATCTGAGGAAGTAACCCTCATATATTCCGATTTTAGTAAACCCTTTGACCTAACAACAGATGCCTCACAGCATGGCATAGGAGCCGTATTATCCCAAGGTAAACGGCCTATTACAATGATTTCGCGCGCAATTCGCAATGACGAGGAGCATCTGGCGGCAAAAGTAAAGGAACTCTTAGCCATAGTTTGGCCACTAAAGAGTTAGAGAAACTATTTATATGAGGTAAAAAATTTGACGATCTACACAGATCACAAGCCCCTGACATCAGCTGTATCACCAAAAAACACAAACGACAAAATAATACGTTGGAAGGCGTTTGTCGACGAGCACAATGCCACCGCCGTTTATACCCCTGGCAAACAGAATCAAGTGGCGGATGCTCTTTCCCGTCAAAATGTAAACGCGCTTGAAGATAGTGGTGACTCTGACGCCGCCACTATTCACAGTGAAGAGTCCCTGACATATACAATTGAAACAACGGACAGACCGATAAATTGCTTTGCAAACCAAATTGTGATTGAAGAATCGCTGCATCCAGCAACCAAAAACTATGTCCAAAATAAAATGAGACATATTATCCAATTCAGGGACAAGGACTCTCTACTACATCTTCTAAGAGATGTTGTGAGGCCAGAAGTCGTCAACGCAATACTTTGCGAACTCCCCGTTCTTGCGTTTCTTCAACACGCTTTGGTTCAGGAATTCCCCTCGACAGTCTTTAGATATTCAAAATCTCTTGTAATTGACGTAACCGACAAATCAGAGGAACTCGAAATAGCTGTGACTGAACACAACAGAGCGCATAGCGCTGCTCAAGAAAACGTTAAACAAATACTTTTAGACTACTTCTTTCCCAAAATGACAAGAATTGATACTGAAGTAGTAACGAATTGTAAGTATGCTCGAAAGGGAAATACAATCGCCATTCCGAAAAACAGACTATTGCTAAAACACCCGTACCAACCGACGTTGGAGAAATTTGACATGGTGAAATTTTTTCGACAGACGGAAAATATTTTTTAACCGCTGTGGATAAATTCTCTAAGTTTGCCGCCCTTCAACCCATAGGCTCGCGAACAATTATAGACATTAAAACACCTTTACTCCAACTTGTCAATCTGTTTCCAAAAATAAAAACCTTATACTGCGACAACGAACGCTCTCTTAATTCAGAGACTATAAAATCAATCTTAACAGGAAACTTTGGAATTGGTATTGCAAATTAACCGCCCCCCCCCTTGCATAGCACGTCGAACGGAACGGTAGAACGTTTTCATAGTACGTTAGCCGAGATAGCTCGTTGCCTTAAAATAGACAGAAAAATTGACGATACCATCGTCATTGTGCTATTAGCAACCATAGAATACAACAAAACAATTCATTCCGTAACAGGTGAAAAACCTGTCGAAATTATTTATTCAACCCCCAACGAACTTGAAGCAGAAATCAGAGAAAAACAAGAGAGAACGCTATAGTCGAGTACATACCAGTGACCGACGGGGATGTAACTATCTGGGACGAGTACGGATATCTTGGACACACAGCTAATATAACATTTTACGAGACTTATGCGGACGAAACATCATCATTAACGACAAAGTTCCCAAGAAAACATATGGAACTAGTAGTACTCTCCGACGTCGAAAAAATTCGCACACTAGTAGACACAATTAAAATACACCATAGACAGGGTCGTAGTATTAACATGTTAGGATCCGCATTAAAGGTAATAGCAGGGACTCCATACTTTGAAGACTGGGAACAAATAAAATTCAGACAATTGCAGTTAATACAGGCTGAAAATAATCAGATAGACATCAATAGCAAGATTCAAACCCAATTTAATCTTCTGTCCCAGCAAGTAAATTCCATTAGCAAGTCAGATAAGATAGACTCCGACCACCTGTACGAGACAGTTCTTGCAAAAAATAGAGCAGTAATAACTGAATTGGAAAACTTAATAACATCCATAACTCTAGCCAAAGTAAATCTGTTGAGTCCGGTTATTTTAGATAACATTGATGTGAAAGAGATAACGAATGAACACCTTACAAATGTCAGTGTGGCTGATGTGCTGGTGGTGTCTTAAGTAAAAATATTTCAAAATAATAACCTTTTGTATTTTCTAGTTAAGTTCCCAAAACCGAAAATAGTTTGCAAAAAATTAATGATTTATCCCGTTCAGCACAATAACGTAATATTATATTTAGATCAACACAACACTATAGCCGACTGCGGGGAGCGAATTCTGGCCGTCTCTAACTGCGACATAGCCGTGGGAACAACCTTCTGCAAAACTTTGGAGAGTTCAACATGCGCTCAACAGCTGATGACCGGCGCTCTCGCTCACTGCGACACAAAATCCAGCCATCTCCAGCACCGGCAGTGCCAGCCATGGCTAGAATCAACATTACTGAGCACCACCAACTCCTCAGTCTACCGTTTCTGCACGAGTTAAGTCAGCGCAATCTGCAGCGAATCGGCGATCTTGGGGGCCAAATTACCTATGGCTCCGTCTTTAGCTGTGGGGCTACCACTGCCCTACTATTAGGATACTTTGCATCCTACTAGCAAAGGAGTTGCGTGCCGCCAGCAGCGGCTGCCCAAAAGTGCGGTATCAGCATCTTAGCCGGACGATGTAGTGGCGAGCTGCAGTCTCTTTTTTTTTAAGTTTTCAAAGCTTTATATCTATATCTCCTTCGGACTCCCTTAAGCTGAGTAACGGGTATCTGATAGTCGGGACCCGACTTAACAACAAATTCTTCAACTTAATAATGTTTACCTTAGGTAGGTTCACACAGTGGGCAATTTCATTACAAACATTTCTGTAAGCGCAGCATAATGATCGAAGCATTACGAAGCATTTTAAAGTAATAAAAAATAGCTACTGCACATAGAAAGTGCTTTAACTAAGAATACATTTTTAGGTAAGTAATTTTCAAGTGTATTGTCTTATCTTAATTATTATTATTAGTATTTATATTATCCTTTATTATACCCGTTACTCGTAGAGTAAAAGGGTATATTGTATTCGTGCAAAAGTATGTAACGGAGAAGGAAGCTTTTCCGACCCTATAAAGTATATATATTCTTGATCAGGATCACTAGCCATGTCCGTCTGTCCGTCTGTCTGTCCGTCTGTATGAACGCTGAGATCTCGGAAACTACAAAAGCTAGAGGATTGGCATTTTGCATGCAGATTCTTGGAGTTCTCGCAGCGCAAGTTTGTTTCAAACAGGTGCCACGCCCCCTCTAACGCCCACAATCGCCCTACACCATTTTTTGAAATGTGTCTGGCGCCCACATTTCGGAAAAGTAAAAATGCAGTTTTATTCTGTTTATCAATACCTATCGATTTTTTAAATCGGACAATCCATTAAAAAGTTATGAGCAAAAAATGAAACATCTCTCTCCCACTCCCTTTAGCTGAGTAACGGGTATCTAATAGTCGAAGTACTCGACTATAGCGTTCTCTCTTGTTTTTTAATATTTTTAGGTCAAGGTGATAATACAAAGTGCATAAAAATATTCTTTCAGATGAGATCATTTTGTCTAGTTTAAGGCCCCCTCACATTATAGTCGAACACTTTATAATAATAATAATAATAATAAGTTGTTATCATTCTTGCCTTGTTATTTAATAATATAAAAACAAATATTTTCCAAGTTCAGATCCCATTGGTCTGGTGGAGCCTACAGAGCCTCCGGAGAAAGTGCGGAAATGCGTGAATAATCTCCATGCGGAAGCTGAGAACCTGGCGAACAACCCTACAAGTCACTGTAGCTTGTAAAAATCTATTAATTTAATGTAATAATAAACCTATTGATAAAAGCAATGAAATTCAATATATTTTCAATGAAAATGGGCGATGAATAGGTGATGAAATTGGGTCATAATTAAGCGCTGGAAAATGGTGATGAACACGTGCTAAATCAGCGCCAGAGGCTGGCAGTGATGAGCCCCTAGGACATGCCCATGTTAAAATCATCGATATTTTACATAGAAATTCACTGGTAATTGAGCGCTTGGTGATCAATTTTTGGCAGTGATTCATTGCGGGGACACCACAAACTTGTAGATGTTTGTGTGCAGACCTATTTTACTGTGTATGTTAACATATCCCATGGGTTAGGTTCATGAATTCATTCAAAAACTAAGAAATAACAAAGCTGCATATAAATAAATGTGCTTTTATATTTAATATTGTTTTTTAATGTTAATATCAATTCATATTGCAGACGTTAACAACTGGCAATTCGGCAGCACGAATCATTATGACATTACAGTATGAACAATTTTTAAGTATTGTTTTTTCATTTAAAATATAATTTTAAATAATCAAAAAACAAAGAAATACAAACAAGAAAAATAAAAACCATTTAATACGAATTAAAAATATAATATTTAGGACTGATTTTTTGACTGCCAGTAAATATTTATTTAAAAGTAATTGTCAAGAAAAAGAGGTCTGCTTGTATGAAAGATACCTCAAAACAAACTCCCGACTGTTAGTCAACAAGATAAGATATAATATATAATATATAAGATATATTTCTTGATATAAATAGTAACCGATTTTTTTATATTTTATAACTCCTGAATATTTTACGGGCTACCTACTCCTTTTGATTTAGAATTGCATCCATCAGGTGGTCGTTTTTTATCCTAATTGTGAAATTTTTACATTTCTATACATACATGTTGACTTGTTAATATGTGTGTGAGCCGTTTCGTCTTTTATGTGCAAATGTGACCCACCCTCCAAACAATTATTAAAAATCAAACAAAAATTCCTTATGGATTTAACGGATTAGATACACATTTTGACTTAACATTGCATCCATTATATAATCCGTTCTGGTAAGCAAATTGTGAAATTTTGTTCAGGTGTTTCTAAACCAGAAAACACCCAATGTCGCCACTCTTCCGCTTCAAATGTTTTCTTAAGAAAGGATTTTTTGAAATTCTACTCCAAAGGACTCCTCGGACCCTCAATATAGTGCGAAATTTCAATGACGCAAATCGACTTCAACTATTTAACCCGTTACTCGTAGAAAAAAAGGATATATTCAGGGGTGTCACAGAAGCCGTCGACGGTTTTGGGGACGGTTGGTTTAGAAACCAACCGATCAAAACCGTAGGTGTCACAGAAATTCGAGAGATTTCCTTTTTTCGGAAAATTTACCGAAAAACGACGAGGGCTGGATGCATACACTAAATATCGAATATTCAATAATTATCGAATTTTATTTGACTTATTTTGACTATTTTCCAATAAGTTTTAAACTTAATTTATGTTTTTATTGCAATAAAAGAAAAAAATTTAAAAATTTGAAATACCCGCCAGGCTATGTACATATTGCAGCCCTGAACAGCTGTTTGCAGCGGCTGCGTTTGTTTACTTACGTTTATAAGTTGGCAAGAATTTTAAAGCAAAATGCCATCTGCGCGAATTCTTGCTCTGGAGTACTTGCGAAGACAAAAACTTCAAAAGGCTAGGCTACAGAGGAAAATAATTAGAAGCTCGTCCGATTTTCTTTCGCAAACAAATGAAACGTAAGATAATTTAAAGTGTATTTTCTGCTGGAACTTTAAGTATTTTTGTAACTTTTAGGTTTCGGTACAATTTCCGACTTTATAAACATACATTTATAATGGTGTTTCATCTGATTGAGGAGCACATCCCAAAATCATCAATCCCGCCCTTGTTCCAGCTGGCCACGGTTCTGCGGTTCCTGGCAGTTGGGTCCATTCAAAGAGTAATTGGGAAGGACTCTGACCACGGCTTGCAAAATATTATGGGATGTTCTTCCCTTGATGGAAAGGATTCTTTGCCCAAAATTCATTAAATTTGACCAAACCAATGAGGCTATCCTCAAATCTAAAACCCATTTCTACAATAAGTACGGGATTCCTGGAGTTATTGGATGTATTGATGGCCCCCATATAAAAATAATTAAGCCAAATGAAGGAGAGTCCCATTACTTGAATAGGAAAGGGTATTTTAGCATAAATGCAACTATTGTTTACTTACATATCTTCTTCTTCTTCACAGCCGGCGTTTTACCCGGCAAAAATAGGACATTTTTCACGACAGTGATGCCAACTTTTTGCAAAGGCGGCCTGTTTTTATTAATTTCTCAATAACTACAACTTCTTTTACCATAAATTTTTTACCAGAAATAAGTTTTATTTTTAACTACAATACTAAGTACCTTTGAATAAATAATTCGTTAACAAAACATTTCGATAACTAACTCCGAAATTTGGACAAATTTGATATTTTAAAGTGCTAGCTAATTGGTAACACTGCCAGGTAGACGGTTTGCCGACGGTTTTTTTTTAGCTAATTTTTTCGAGAGTTTTTATAAAAAGCATATTTTTAAATATAACCCGAAGTAGGTATAAAAATCGTAGTATGCAGGTAGTTCATAAAATTCATTAGCGTTGTCTTAAATAAAGTTATATTTTTGGGAAACATTTGTAAGTTGGTTAATTTTATCAAAACGTCCGGCAAAATACGGGGGATTTAGAAACTGTCAAAAATGACGTCTTTAACACCGAGATGTGCTATTCGGGGGAAATTCGGTTGGAATGGTTTTCTGTACAAGGTACACTTGGATCAAAAATGGTGTCACCATGTATTGTGTGTGCACGGGTCTCATTTCAACAAGGAAAATATGAGGCTACTATAGATGGAAAAAAGTGACAAAAAGTACTTCAGTAAAATCCATTCTAGCGTAAGAAGTAGAGGTCGCCCAACTTTGAGATTGAACACTCTTGAAGTTAAAGGTTCAAAGTACCATTACCGCTAAATTGTGGCTCTGGGCTACGAAGGGTTTTCTTGCTATTAAGCTGCAAAATATACCTAAAAATCGAAAATTTGGAACTTTGACCACCGATTTCCCAAAACTGCGACGTGATGGAAAGTTTCCAAGTACGAGGTCGTAATCTATAACTAAAATCCTTTCAGGTTTGGTAGCTTTTATTCTTGGGCTATTTTTTTGTCGACCAGTGTTATTAGACTATTTCGTCGCAATTCGTTAAACAATTACAGCCCACTTTAAAACCCGTACCTTTAAACTCACTAAAAATTTTGGATAATTTTCACTCTTTTTCCGGATTAGATAGGGGAGTATGGTAATGTGACGAGTAGGGTAATGTGACGAACTCGTCGAATTTTACATATGACGTCACGACAAAAATTACAAATAAATGTAGTCGTCTCCTCTTATCGTGTCGACAATATATTTACAGTAATATTAATAAGAAGTTTCGTAATTTGTTTGTGAGGTAATTTTCGCTAAAAATGCGCAAATTATCAAAACCTATATAATTTATTTGTGTTTCAGCAGTGCCAGAGTATACAGTGCGAGTGTAAAATAAAATCAGATAAATATATGCACGTATAAATGATATCTTTTGTAGGGTATGGTGACGAAGGTTCCCTTACGGAAGGCGACAGGAACCCAACTGGAACGCGCTTTTCGAGAGCGGATCCTGAGCAGATTTGGAGTACCAAGGACGTTCGTCTGCGACAACGGCACGCAGTTTACGGGCCGGTCATTCCAGAACTTCTGTAAGTCTCTGGGCATGGAGCTGCAACACACGGCGCCGTACACACCAAGGCAGAACCCGACGGTGAGGGCCAACCGAGCGATCAAGACAATGATCGCCCAATACCTGGATGGAGGCCCGCAAAACGGATGGGACCAACTGTTGCCGGAGATATCCCTAGCGATCAATAGCAGCGTTTCTGACACAACAGGATTCAGCCCCGGCGTTCCTGATACAAGGGCGTGAACCTCGACTACCAAAGGACTTGTACGACGAGGTTACACCTGGACGGGTCACTCCAGAGTTGGCCCCAACCGAGCGGAGCGAACAGCTGAGAAAAATCTTCGACGCCGTACGAAACAACGCCGAACGCGCCGCGGCCGATCAAGGTCGCCATTACAACTTACGCCGACGAACCTGGAGACCACCGGTGGGTTCACTAGTATTGGTGAGGCGCCACTCATTGTCCAACGCCGCCGAGGGATTTGCCGCAAAGCTAGCCTCCAGATACGATGGACCCTTCCGGGTCGCGAAGTTCCCTTCCCCGAATATCGTGCAGTTGCATATACCCGGGAGTCACCGTCGACGAACTGCGAGTCTGAGCCAACTAAAGCCGTACCATGGCGAAGGGACAGATGTCGAGAGTACCAACATCGAGGACCTCGACTCCGATGGCGTCAACAACGTCAGCCGCGACGACGGGGACGACCACGCTGAGGGTATATACAGCGGGCGCAGCTAAAATGACGAGAGCACGAGGCCTGAGCAACCACCACTATCCTGCATCGCCAAACCAGGAGCCACGCGGGTGATAAAGGGGGTCATGTTTTCGCAGTGGCCACTTGCCGACCGGCGCACGTGTCCAACGCCCCGCCCCTCGGGGTAAAACATGAGAACCTTCCTTTCCCCTTTCGTTCCGCGCTTCGCTAGGTAGGGTCCTACGAGAAGCACCCTCTAACACCACCTTTGTATTTTTTCCACAGTCATTTCCACCGAACAACACAAGCGCCAGGAATCCACGCGACACAAGCGCCAGGGATCCGCACAACACCAACGTCAGGGATCCACGCAACACAAGGGCCAGGGATCGACGCGACACAAGCACCGATATCCGCACAACGCCAGCGCCAGGGATCGGCACAACACAAGCGCCAGGGATCCACGCAACACAAGGGCCAGGGATCCACGCGACACAAGCACCGATATCCGCACAACGCCAGCGCCAGGGATCCGCACAACACAAGCGCCAGGGATCCACGCAACACAAGGGCCAGGGATCCACGCGACACAAGCACCGATATCCGCACAACGCCAGCGCCAGGGATCCGCACAACACAAGCGCCAGGGATCCACGCAACACAAGGGCCAGGGATCCGCACAACGCCAGCGCCAAGAACCCAAGGAACCCGCAAGAAGAGCAAAAGACCAGAACCGAGATCCTATGGCCGACAAAGGAACCCGACGAGGCCACCCGTCCCATTCTAGCCCGTGGCCGGACGATCGACTACCAACGCAAGCGACGATCAGGACCGAGATGGCCGGACCCATTATACCGCATTCCACCGCCGACGATGTGCAATGGGGAGTGCGGCATGCTAATTCGAGTACTCACAGGCCACTGGCTCGTTGGCGCACACGCCGGCAGGCTAAAAGCCCCAAAAAATGATTTTTGCAGAAGCTGCAGGGATGAGGAAGAAGAGGAAACGGTGGAACACCTACTCTATTCATGCCCAGCCCTATGCAGGCTTAGACTGAAACACTTAGGATATCCTTTCATAAATGACCTGACCGAAATATCGCAGATTAATTTGAAGAGTCTAAGCTCTTTTATTAAATCCTCCGGATGGGGGACTTGCTGATCGACCAACCTACAGGCTGACTTTTAACGGATAGGGGACCCAAAGAATAGAGATAATACGGTATCACAATGGACCCACAGAGGTCTAAGTGTGCCAGGCTATAGTCTGGCAGCCGTCCTAACCTAACCTAACAAAAATACTATATGTTTAAAGCTCATATTGTACACAATAAAAGAAAAAAATTAAAAATTTGAGTTACCCGCCAGGCTATGTACATATTGCAGCCCTGAACAGCTGTTTGCAGCGGCAGCGTTTGTTTACTTACGTTTATAAGTTGGCAAGAACTTTAAAGCAAAATGCCATCTGCGCGAATTCTTGCTCTGGAGTACTTGCGAAGACAAAAACTTCAAAAGGCATGGCTACAGAGGAAAATACTTAGAAGCTCGTCCGATTTTCTTTCGCAATCGGATGAAACGTAAGATAATTTCAAGTGTATTTTCTGCTGGAACTTTAAGTATTTTTGTAACTTTTAGGTTTAGGTACAATTTCCGACTTGATAAACATACATTTATAATGGTGTTTCATCTGATGGAGGAGCACATCCCAAAATCATCAATCCCGCCCTTGTTCCAGCTGGCCACGGTTCTGCGGTTCCTGGCAGTTGGGTCCATTCAACGAGTAATTGGGAAGGACTCTGACCACGGTTTGCAAAATATTATGGGATGTTCTTCCCTTAATGGAAAGGATTCTTTGCCCAAAATTCATTAAATTTGACCAAACCAATGAGGCTATCCTCAAATCTAAAACCCATTTCTACAATAAGTACGGGATTCCTGGAGTTATTGGATGTATTGATGGCCCCCATATAAAAATAATTAAGCCAAATGAAGGAGAGTCCCATTACTTGAATAGGAAAGGGTATTTTAGCATAAATGCAACTATTGTTTACTTACATATCTTCTTCTTCTTCACAGCCGGCGTTTTACCCGGCAAAAATAGGACATTTTTCACGACAGTGATGCCAACTTTTTGCAAAGGCGGCCTGTTTTTATTAATTTCTCAATAACTACAACTTCTTTTACCATAAATTTTTTACCAGAAATAAGTTTTATTTTTAACTACAATACTAAGTACCTTTGAATAAATAATTCGTTAACAAAACATTTCGATAACTAACTCCGAAATTTGGACAAATTTGATATTTTAAAGTGCTAGCTAATTGGTAACACTGCCAGGTAGACGGTTTGCCGACGGTTTTTTTTAAGCTAATTTTTTCGAGAGTTTTTATAAAAAGCATATTTTTAAATATAACCCGAAGTAGGTATAAAAATCGTAGTATGCAGGTAGTTCATAAAATTCATTAGCGTTGTCTTAAATAAAGTTATATTTTTGGGAAACATTTGTAAGTTGGTTAATTTTATCAAAACGTCCGGCAAAATACGGGGGATTTAAAAATGACGTCTTTAACACCGAGATGTGCTATTCGGGGGAAATTCGGTTGGAATGGTTTTCTGTACAAGGTACACTTGGATCAAAAATGGTGTCACCATGTATTGTGTGTGCACGGGTCTCATTTCAACAAGGAAAATATGAGGCTACTATAGATGGAAAAAAGTGACAAAAAGTACTTCAGTAAAATCCATTCTAGCGTAAGAAGTAGAGGTCGCCCAACTTTGAGATTGAACACTCTTGAAGTTAAAGGTTCAAAGTACCATTACCGCTAAATTGTGGCTCTGGGCTACGAAGGGTTTTCTTGCTATTAAGCTGCAAAATATACCTAAAAATCGAAAATTTGGAACTTTGACCACCGATTTCCCAAAACTGCGACGTGATGGAAAGTTTCCAAGTACGAGGTCGTAATCTATAACTAAAATCCTTTCAGGTTTGGTAGCTTTTATTCTTGGGCTATTTTTTTGTCGACCAGTGTTATTAGACTATTTCGTCGCAATTCGTTAAACAATTACAGCCCACTTTAAAACCCGTACCTTTAAACTCACTAAAAATTTTGGATAATTTTCACTCTTTTTCCGGATTAGATAGGGGAGTGTATGGTAATGTGACGAGTAGGGTAATGTGACGAACCGCACAACGCCAGCGCCAGGGATCCGCACAACACAAGCGCCAGGGATCCACGCAACACAAGGGCCAGGGATCCGCACAACGCCAGCGCCAAGAACCCAAGGAACCCGCAAGAAGAGCAAAAGACCAGAACCGAGATCCTATGGCCGACAAAGGAACCCGACGAGGCCACCCGTCCCATTCTAGCCCGTGGCCGGACGATCGACTACCAACGCAAGCGACGATCAGGACCGAGATGGCCGGACCCATTATACCGCATTCCACCGCCGACGATGTGCAATGGGGAACCTCTGGCACGAGCCCGCCGCCAGGAGGCGACTGGTCGTGGCTATCCACCACCATTGAAGAATTACGAGGGAACCTTCACTTGAGTGAGAGTCATGGTCCCCACACTGGCGACGACCAAGCCGGACCACTGTACAATTTTCGGTTATTCGAAGACCACCGGCCACCCCCGGGCCAAGGCCAATGCGAAGACGATGTACCACCGGATGGTCGTTTCGGCCCGCTGCGAACCCAACCCAATCCGGCTACTGTCCTCCCAGGAGAGCTGCGGCCCCAGGGCTCTGATTTTCCACCACCCACAGTGCCGTTGGGAGACCCCCTGACACCCTCGCGATCACGCCGGGGCGAAATAGAGTTTTTCGATGAGTTACCGGAGGACCTCTTCGATTGCACGCCGGGCGACTTCCAAACCCGGCCCCCCGAGCTGCCAGATGACCTCTTTAACGGTGCCGCGGGCGGTTATGAAGCCCGATTCTCCGTGGGCCTAGTCGAGCACGCAGTGGACGGAAGCAGGACCCCGACTCCAGGACCGCTTGGGGCTACCTACGAGCTCATCTCCAGCGACGAGGCAGGGTCAGAGCCAGGCGATCACATGGACGACAACGATGACAGCGATGCCACCGAGACCGATGTCTCCACGCTGGAGGAGTGCTCCCTGCCCACTAGTGAAAGCGACACGATAGTAATCCTCGACTCCGAAGACGACAGGCCACCACCCTGGACCGCGAGCGCACCCACCAGCCCACCAAGGACGCCACCGCCCTCCTACGAGGAGATCTTCGGACCGGGACCATACTCGCCACCCCCGGACACCGGACGACTCCCAGTGCGATGAGCAGCCAGTCAGACTCCGACGGCATACGCCCTGCCACCGGAGTTTTTGGCAGAATTAGGTCCCAGGAAGCACGATCAGAAAAAGAGAGGGAGTCGAAAGAAAACCAGCGAAGTGATCGGACGCGATAAGTGACAAGTGTACCCAGAGGACACACATCGAGGCGCTCCGCTACGGGTGAGCATGGCCGCCGGCCAACAATGGAACCACTAGAATCTTGGAGCAAATAAAAGGACGAATCGTTCACCCCTCTTCTTTTCCTCGCGTACCCCGGGACTTTCCACCAGGGGCTCTTCGCCGGGGCGCCGGATCCTCCTTTCTGTGGCCGCAGGATCCGGGCACGGACTAGAGCACAAGGCCGCTGGACAATTCCGGGCGCCGACTTGAGCACGGGGCCGCTGGACAATTCCGGGCGCCGACTTGAGCACGGGGCCGCTGGACAATTCTGGGCGCCGACTTGTGCACGGGCCGCTGGACAATTCCGGGCACCGACTCGTGTACGCGCCGCTGGATTATTCCGGGCGCCGACTTGAGTACGCGCCGCTGGATTTTTCCGGGCACGGACGGGAGGACGGGCCGCTGGATAGTTCCGCGCCGGACAGAGGCATTGGCCGTTGGAGCATTCCGGGCCACAGCAGTAGTCGCCGATCGCCCCGCCGGCTCCGGATAGTCCCTAACAACCCCACCATGTTTGTCCCCCTCCAATAAAACCCCAGACAAATCATTGGCGTCTTATGTCTTGGCCGTCTCAGAATATTATACATTTTGTGGGGAACTCTGGGCCGCTGAGGATCACCCCGGCCGTAGAAGCTTCTTTACAAATAAAAACACCTCTTAACAAGGTAAAAAACTAGTGACATACAAATTATTAAATACACTTTCTAATATTTTCTCATTCGGCACGCTGCAATAGAAAATGCATGTGAAGGGAAAAAGGCTGGAATAGTTTGCTAGGGCGGGCCGAATCGCTTAAAATGCGCAAATTATCAAACCTATATAATTTATTTGTGTTTCAACAGTGCCAGAGCGAAAAATAAAATCAGATAAATATATGCACGTATGTATAAATGATATCTTTATCAACAGTTTTTGGAACTTAACGTTTTTTTTTGTTTGCGACGTTTGAGAGTCACACTATTTTTGCTCCAAGTGTACTTAGTAGGGTATCGTGACGAACTTTTTGTAGGGCATGGTGACGAACTTTTTTATACAAGAATTTGAATTGTTGTCGTTGATTTTGTGTAAAAAAACTTGAATATTATCAGATAACATTAAATGCTGCAGTTTTGTTGTTGTCTTGTATTGATTTTAGTTGTGCCGTCCGTTTAATTTATTTTTGAAAAAAAAATTGCACCTTGACCAATTTCTTTTTAAGTAAGTTTTGGTATTATCTACTACTTTCTTCTTTTCCGAATCCAAAATCACTTTTCCGTAAATTACATTTATTTTTATCTTTTAAAAAGGATAGTTCACGCCTAATGCTGTTTGATTTGGCTACGTTTGAAATTCAAATCGTACTTTTACAAAAATATGCTCAGTAGATGTAAGCAACTTTCTGCTTTTACACTTTTAAAAAATATTCATTTTTAGAAAATTACATTGAAAAACAAATCGTTCGTCTCCTTACCCTACAACTTTTGAAAGTGCACAAAAATAAGGGTTCACGCTAAGCGCTGTAGGATTTAGCGTTGTTGGAATTTCGAATAACCAACTTTCTGCTTATACACTTTTAAAAAAACATTGATTTTTAAAAAAGTTTCATTCAAAAAACGAATCGTGTACAGGATGCATTTTTGGCCTATTTGTACAACTTAATTTACCCGTAAGAAGCATTTGATTATGGATAGTGCAGAACTGGATCCTTGCTCAATAAATTCTGCAAATTTGAAATACATTTTTCGATATTTTAATAATTAATTTTTGTTTGCTTATATCTTTTTATACCCGTTACTCGTAGTGTAAAAGGGTATATTGTATGTAAAGTATGTAACAGGTAAAAGGAAGCGTTTCCGACCCCATAAAGTATATATATTCTTGATCAGGGTCACTAGCCGAGTCGATCTAGCCATGTCTGTCTGTCTGTCCGTCTGTCTGTCTGTACGAACGCTCAGATCTCGGAATCTACATAAGCTAGAACACATATTCTTTAGCTTCCTACGCAGTGCAAGTTTGTTTCAGCCGAGCGCCACGCCCCCTCTAACGGCCACAATCGCCTTAAACCATTTTTTTAAAGGTGTCTGGGGCCACACCATTAAAGATTTCGGAAAAGTAAAAATGCAGTTTTATTGTGTTTAAAAATACCTATTAAAATGTAAAAGAAATTTTTCAAATTGGACCATTCGTTCAAAAGTTGTGCGTGATCAAAGTTTTATATATCCATCTCCCTCGCACTCCCTTAAGCTGAGTAACGGGTATCTGATAGTCGGGACACTCGACTATAGCGTTCTCTCTTGTTTTATTTTTTATTTTTAAAATTATTTTTAAGGATTTCAAAGTTACAAAAGCGTTTTTCATCTTAAAAATTTGACTTTGGGTTTAAAAAAAATATTTAAAGTTAAAAAATAAAAAAAAACACTTCCCAGGAGTGCGTGCTTTTTTATGCAGAAAAAAATAAATGTCGATGAACACGGACTTTTAAAACACGGTTTCGAAAAAAAAGCACTTAAACATGTGAAAAAGCAAAAACAAACATCGAGAAATTACTTTACGTTAAGATTTGAAATTTTTGGAATTTAATTAGGCTGCGGCATGACCGAACATTCTCCCCCCGTTGGAAGTCCAGGGCTTTCAACCAGATCTTGCTTCGGCAGCACGCACAACTTGCGGACAGCTCTTTGAGTGGTTCCAGTTGATCTTCGTATCACTGCCACACGAACAACTCCATCAGATCCAGGCACCAAATCCATGACCCTCGCTAATGGCCATTTAAGAGGAGGCAAGTTCTCGATTTATACCAGGACGACATCATTGACTTGTAGCGCCTGTTTGGAGATACGTCAATTTGACCGTTGCTGCAACAGGGTCAGATACTCTTCACGCCACCGTGACCAGAAGATTTGTTGAAAATACGCAATTCTCTGCCAGCGGTCCAAACGGTTGAAGTTTAGGTTTGTAACGTCAGGCTCAGAGTACAGCACCAGCGAAACTGTGCCAAGAAAGTGTGCTGGAGTTAGAAGCTCAAGATCTTCCGGATTCTCTGAAAGAGGGAGTAAAGGTCGCAATGTAATCTTCCTGGCAGAATTCCTCTATAGCACGAATGTGGGGGCCAGACAGCTCGTTTTTAGCTCCAACGAAGTTCGTAGCATTATCTGACCATATCCGGGCAGGTTTGCCTCTGGTGAGAATAAACCGCTTCAATGCTCCCAAGAATGCTTCTGTTGAAAGATTGAATTTTATTAGAGAAATTAGTTTAAATTAGTAAATGTACCCTCATCATGAGTATTTTAATTTATTTAAATTTGTAAAAAACTATATGTTGTGTATCCCATTTTGTTAATTTTTTTATTTTTATGTCTTTTTATTTAGTGTATTTAATGATGATTGTAATAATTTTTTTTTTTTATTTCAGAAGTTTTTGTTTGTTTAAATTTGCTCTCATAGGAGCTAATATATTTTTTTAAAACGAATTAACTTAAAAAGGCGTTCAAGTATTTCAAAATAACTTTTAAACGAGGTATAGCACATGTCTGTAGCTTTAGTAGTGTAGAACTTACGACCTAACGAAATGTAGCCATTTTTGGCTTTTTCCTGCTAAAGCAGCGGGTTTTTCCAAAAGTCGTAAAACAAAAGATTCCTATTTGGAACTCCTTAAAACAATTGAAAGGATTCCATGACCCTAAAATACAGTTTGGATACGCACATACAAAATTTAAGGCTTGGGCAGCGTTTATTCTTCTGACCTGGCAAAAGTGGCTATTTTTGTTTCTGAATAACTTAACTTAAACGTGACTTTTTACAGTAATGTGTTATATAACAAAATTTAAAGAATCTCAAGGGCAGTTTAAAATTTTAAGCCTAGTACTCAGTTAGGCTAAGAATTTCACTAGTCAAAAAATGTTATTCTTTTGTAGTGTGACCAAAGTTGTCGGTGTTCATCTGCAATGCATGTAGCATGGTCTTACTCTCAATCAGCTGGGTTTGTTGACAAACAGAAAAACAACTATTTTGAGAAATTGACAAAATTGCAAAATGTTGAGAACCCAAGACGCAAGCTTTAAATTTGCTGTTGGCATGTTGGTGTGTATTGCCGCAATAGAGGAGGAGGAGGCCAATAAAAGAAAACAGAGACGGAAATATTGGGTGAGCCCATATCTGAAGGAGCGGTCCCTTAAAGTAATATTGCTGGAAAGTAAAGTTATTTTTTTTTGCACTTACGACTATTTTCTACTATTTTAAAGTTTCAGAACTTGCTACACACTCCCTCAATGTTCTTTGAGAACTTCCACATGTCGGAGAGCAGTTTTAATACGCTATTTGGATTGGTGGAGCAGTACCTTGTCCCGAAACGGAATTATCGCCCAGATGCTATCCCGCTAAAAGCAAAGTTGGCCATTGTTTTAGAGTAATAAGAATATATATATATATATAAGAATATATGTATATGTTAACTCTTGATACCATATTAATGTATTTTAATACTCTTTTGTTAGATTTCTTGCTTCGGATCAGCAAGCAACATTGTGGAGTTATCCTATATCATGTTTGCTCAGCAATTTGGACTGCGTTGCAGGGAGAATTTCCGAAGTGGACGACGGAGAACATGCTGAGCTGGGCCAAAGATTTCCAAGACGAGTGGAACTTTCCAAACTGCCTTGGAGCCGTCGACGGAAAGCATGTGGCGATAAAGGCGCCTTGTAATAGCGGAAGCCTTTTTTACAATTATAAGGTATGTACCTTTAAATTGCGAATAGAATTAAATAACAACATCTTCTATAATATAGGGATTTCATTCGATTGTGCTTATGGCAGTCTGCGACGTTCACTATCGGTTTACCTTCATAGAAGCCGGGGCGTTTGGTAGCGAGGGAGACATGAATGCGTTTTCCCACAGTTCCCTTGGAAAACGACTAATATTAGATGAGCTGCCCTTTCCGGAGGACAATGTTATAAACGGGCATCGATCTCCGTACTACATTATCGGTGATGATGCATTTCCCCTCCATAAGCGCATTATGAAGCCTTATAGTGGCAAGGACCTGCATCGAAAGGATCGCATTTTTAATTATAGACTAAGTTGTGCTCGTCGTTGTATTGAGAACGCATTCGGTATTCTCAGTGCAAGGTGGATGGCTGTACAACGTACTTTGCTCAGCAATCCAACCAAGTCTCAAAAGATAATTGCAGCCTGTTGCGCCCTACATAACTTTATGATGAGGAAGAGTCCAACATCTCTACGCGTTGCAACATGCGCGAAGCGATATCCTTCTCGACCTGCGACCCTGCCGACGAGGTCGCCACCAGGATTTCAGTAAGGATGTCCGAAATAACTTAAGAGAATATTTAAATGGTGTTGCTGGATACTCTCAAGTACCTTGGCAAGGCGAGTCTGCTGGAGTATAAATAAATACAAAAGCAAATAAATTCAGCGCTTCTTTTTCGGCCCACAACAGCTGCGTCACCTTCTTCTCCAATTTTGATGCATCTTCTGGACGCATGCTGTTGAGCTCCGCTTCCCAATAAGCCAACATGGGCCTTAAAGAAGTGCGCGCCTGTTCTTGAACGGGGTTGTTTCGCTGATGCTGGAGGAAGGTGCCCAGCATGTCAGCCATGGCAACAGATGACGAGCCATCGGCGACCTTACGCTTTTTAGCGGGTGGCCTTCTATAAAACATATAATTTAATAAATGTTACTATATCATATATGAATATGGCAACTTACGTAGGAATAGGATTCGGCGTCCTCCGTCAGGACGGCTTCCATTTGTGCCTCCGCTGCCATGTAGCTTAAAGTTGTGGAGTCTAGCGACTCGTCGATGGACACCTCAGCCGAGATAGAATTTTTGGTGGTACTGCAAAAAAGATGCTTATATTAGTACATTGTAAACAAATTCAATTGACCAGAACCTACTTGCGTTGGGAAGACACGTCCGGCAGAAAATCCGTAAACGGAGCGAATTCCCACTCGGCATGGTCTTGAGCTCCACTGGGCTTATCGAGTGGATCTCGTCCAGCACTTCCACTCTTCTGCAGCTTGGCCTTAGTGTGGTACTTGAGGCTGTCACGGAGGGACTTCCACGCCAGCTTGCAACTTTCAACTAAACATTGTAGTATAGTTATATATTTAATAATGTACAATTATAACTTACAATATTTGTCCATGACCAGCGCAATCTCCTCCCAGGTCCTCTTCATAAACACGAAGTCGAAGTGCTTATTATGCGTGAGGTCCCATTTTTTCCTCTGTGGTAAACTCCTGCAAGCGCTTTCTCCTTGTTTTTTGTAATTTTCCTTCCATTTTAATTTTTAACTCGTCAAGTTGTTTTCGCACACAAACTGTCAAAGATCAAATTTTCTATTCTTTGGTCGTCGGCTAAAGGCGTTCATCGGAGTTCATCCGCTAAATCTAGTATTTTTTTTGGTATTTCCTTACTATTTCCTTAGCTCAACTGAGTACCGATGTGGGAAAAAGTCCCAGCTAAAGGCTTTAGCTACCTATTTGCCTCTCGCTTACTCCTATGCTTAGCTAGCAGAGCAGAGCTCGAGGACCAGAATGCAAGTTTTTCCGATGCTAGTCCAGTATAATAGCAAGTGTAACTGGATGCTGCCGTTGTAGAAGTGAAAACAACGGGCTGGACGATGTAATTCGCCGCTTAAAACGCAGCCTCCAGTAGTCATCAGCCAGGTTGCTAATTTGGATACTTCTGATAAGCAACTGAGTGCCTATTTTTACATCTTCGACGTCGAGACCAGGACGTCTTATGCGCTGAACAAATTAGCGACGCCAACCAAAATGCGCTTTCTGAGGTCGGGAAGAGTCTTCACAGGCAAACACCATTCACGCCAACCGTGCTGATTCTTGAGTAAAAATTCTGGACCTCTGAACCAAAGGGCAGATTCCATCAGCTAGCTCGGGGAAGCACCTCTTGACAAAATGTCGGCTGGATTGCATTCAGGCGGTACATAGCGCCAATTCATGCCACTGGAAAGCTCTTGAATTATCAATAAAAACTTGAAATCGAGAAGGTTCATCGCTTATCCATGATAACGCTACAGCAGAATCCGACCAGCAATAAAACGGGCAATCAAAGAGATTCATGTTGCGTACGTCCCGCATCAGTTGAGACAGGTCTTATTTGGGAACCGTGAGAGTCTTCGAAGGCGCCACACGAGATTTTGAGCAAAATAGATGCACTTCTCGTTTGCCGTCTGCTATTGAAACGAGATAGATTCATCCTCCAAATGCGTTAATGCTAGCGTCACAGAATCAGTGGATCTCAATAGCGCCATTTAGATGCACCGCCAGTCGAGGAAACTTCATTTGCTGAGTACGACCCATGTCAGATGACAGTTTCAGCCATGATGTGTTCAGTGCCTCAGGAAAGCTCTCATCCCACTCCAACTTTTCTCTCCAGACTTGTTGCAGGAAGATCTTGGCATTGGCAACCACAGGACCAATAAGACCAAGTGGATCGTAAGCCCGAGCAATTGTGGAAAGCACCAGTCGTTTACATGGCTTTGGAGAGAGCTGTATGGAAGAAAACGAAAAACAAAAGACATCCGCGGCAGGGTCCCAAGCAAGACCCAGTGTCTTGGCAAAGTCGCTGCCATCGTCAAACTTCGGGAACGTTTCCTTTTCAGAGTCAGGAGTTTGTTCGAGGACACCACGCTCATTGGAACACCATTTTCTGAGATTAAAGCGACCTCTTGCAAGTAAGCGTTTTGTTTGAGACATGATTTCGAGGACTTCCTGTGTTGATTGGCCTCCTGTGATCATATCGTCCACGTAGAAGTCCCGCACTGTGAGTTTTGAACCGATTGGAAATGTGCTCTTCTCATCACTCGCCAATTGATGCATCGTTGGAGCTGATAAAAAGGCTGCAGGCTTAGTTCCATAGGTTACGGTATCAAGCTTGAATACCTGCACCTCCTGGTCCGGTGAGTCACGCCAAAGAATACATCGGGTTCAGCCACGCGAACACACCGATACATCTTGCAGATGTCACCAGTCAAAGCAACAGGGAAAGTCCGAAACTGTAGTAGCGTGTTGAACAGCTTTTGTTGAAAGGTAGGCCCTGCCATGAGAACCTCGATCAGCGAATGTCCACTTGACGTTTTGGCTGACCCATCAAAAACGACTCGCAATTTAGTAATGGAGTCTCTGGAAACGACTGACGTGTGATTCAAATTCATATATTCACGAATGAATGCCGAGTATTGGCCCTTAACTTCTGGCTTGCGCTCTATTTTGTTCTCCAAATTAAGAAACCGACGATATGCTTGATTGTATGACTCACCCAATAATGCAGGTAATCGTACGGAATATTCATCAGAGTCTAAACGACGAAAGTTGGTCTTGAAATGAGCCTCACACTCCAGTTCTTCTTTGGTGGCTGTGACCACGCCTTCACCACAGCTCTCAACTTTCCAAAAGCGACGGACTAATTCATCCATACGAACTTCAGCAGCAACCAATTCACGTTGCACAGCTTTGCCGTAATGCAGTTGCCTTGAGAGTAGAAGATCACCCTCCTGTAACGATCCAACCAAGCCTAGTTTTCTGCAATAGGGGTAACCCAGCAGCCAACTTAATCTGCCCTACTGATAATAACTCAAAAAACTAGCTTGCGCCAATAAGAAGATCTATTCGCTGAGATCTATAGAAGTCAGGATCGGCCAACTGAATATTCGAGGGAATATTCCAACCATCGGGGTTAACGGTCAAACTGGGTTGATTGTCAGTAATCGCTGAAGTAACAAGAGCAGACAGGCATGCGAAGTAATCAGAGCAAACGGAAACTCTTTCAGAGTTAAATCGAGCATCTCCAGACCAGCAACTGATACGGTGACTTCGTTTTATGCAATTGCAAGTCACAATATGGACTTGAGATCCCGAGTCTAGCAGCGCACGGCATGGGATCCAAGCACCTGATCGACTTTGAACGCATATGACTGCAGTTGCAAGAAAAACACAATGTCAGAATCCACATTCTGAGCCAGCAAAGAGGTAAAACGGCTTGAAGTAGTTGCAATTGGCGAAGTTTGTTCTGCAGCGGGAGCTCGTAGAACCTGGGTCGAATACTGAGTGCCAAGATGCAAAAGGGTGTGATGCTTGGACCTGCAAGTTCGACAGCAGCATGACTTACAATTACGCATATGATGCCCCTCTTTTAAACAATTAAGAGCGCTAATTCATTTACCTTTCGAATGCGCCGTGTACTGACAGATTGGCAAATTGAACACAGCTATAAATTGAATGGCCACTGTCGTCACACACAACACATCCAGTTCGCAAAGTGTTTGTGGCAATTAAAATGCTTCTGTTGCGGCTTCTTCTATTGCTCTATATTTTCAATTTTTGACAACGATTGGACAAAAATGTAGTAAATTAACCGAAGGAATTTCATCAATAGCTACAAATTCTTTCCAATAAACCTGAGATTTGGTATCTAATTTTTTGATTAAGACATGAACCAGAATGCAGTTTGAAATTTGCTCAAGGGAACCCATTGACTGAAGAGCACGTAGATTAGCATTTATTTTATCAGATATATCTCTCAGCTTCGTTGCGGACGGCATGTCCACTTTAGGGAGACCCAAAATGGCCATTTTATGGGATTGGAAAATTAGACGCCTATTATTGAAACGGCTACTGTATAGTTGATATCACAAATTTCTAATCAGCGCACTGTATCCAAGGCGGAACGCTTCAGGCAAGACTTTAAGTGCTGCAGCTTCTCAATGTTAGTGAGCT
This sequence comes from Drosophila pseudotakahashii, assembly GCA_035046095.1. Lineage (NCBI taxonomy): Eukaryota > Metazoa > Arthropoda > Insecta > Diptera > Drosophilidae > Drosophila > Drosophila pseudotakahashii. The sequence continues at coordinate 49,740 of JAWNOE010000110.1, read as the reverse complement.
CAATGTCATTGTCGATGATAGCTTTAAACATGGATTGAAAATCGGCATATTTGGTATAGCCACCAGAAAATTCAGGCAATCTCAATTCAGGCAAATGAGATCTTTTAGCCGACGCAGAATGGAAACCCAGATAAGGCTCTGGTCTAAACGTGGAGTTTCGAATGGCTGAACGTTGACACTTACCCAATTCTCGACTTAGCATGATTTGAATTGATATGATGAGCTCTTCGAAATCATCGCGAACCTGGCTGCCGATTTCATAAACATCCTGCCTTTCAAGAGTGTCATGGACCTGGATAAATGCAGCCTTGTTCTCCTCGAAGAGCTTATCACGAAGCTCTAGTAACTAGTAAAAAGGCTACCGGAATTTGTCTGAATGCATTTGGACTACACAGGGTCTAGAAAATTTGTGCTAGTCGAAAAAATGAATAGTACAAAACTGGTGAAAAAACAAGAAAAACCCTAAAAACATTTAATTGGTAGAACAAATGCATGTTAAAATATAGTTAAAAGGAAACTGGAATTTAACTAGTTGCAAATAAACTACATATGATCCACAAATATAGCCTAGAGTGTAAATGTCTTATACTAACACGGAATTATTATACTTTTAATTTGCCTTGATGTACATCAAATTTTAGTCTGCACGAGCCCTTTCGCGCTCTATGTAATAATTATAACAACCTTTATCATTTTATTTGCATTTCAACTTCTATCCCGGTATTAAAAACTAATATTTTAACTCATTTGCTTCACTCCTAATTGCTTCTTTATTCTCATTATGTGTCCCGTTTTTTTTTTGTTTTATGTATTCTTCCTCGCGAACTTGCATTCTTGCCCAAATTGATAAAAGGGCCTGCGCGTAACAAGCATGTGCTTGGTGTCGTTGGGCCACTTGTTTGTACTGCTCGTAGTGCATCAACGTCCATTTGTATATATATAAATTTAACACCAAACGAGGTCCTCGGTTCAATTCCCAGTGTTTGTAAATTTTTTTTTTTTTTTGCCAGGTGATGCTTTAATTTAATCTTTTGTAGGAAAAATATATGTGCAGAACTACTGTTTTAAAAATATATAACACTAAAATTTATAAATCATGTTAGGACATTACAAAATGTGATGCGTGTATGGCCCAATCAGTTAGTGTGTCTACAAATCCAAAGGTCCCCGGTTCAAGTCCTAGAGAGGGCGACTTGCGTCAATAAAAGTGAGTATGTTTTAATTTCATTTATTTATCATTTGCCGTATTTAATTACATAATAACAACCAGAATTTCTATTAGGACCGCGCCTTCCAATTAGCTACCAATTAGGAGAGCGTCAAATTAAACATCTTCAAGTACGAGTGAAGTCCAATGATTTAATGGTTAATATTTTTTTTAGTGTAGCTTTACAGCTTTTTCCTTAAATTGGTTTACAGTCACTAGTGCAAAACTAGTAACAAATTAACTAGTTGTTTCCGATGACAAGCCTATGAAAAATGGACCAGTTCGTTACAAGGAAATGGACATAACTTGAACTAGTTAACTGTCCTACCTCAAGTAGTATTTTACTGGTCCAAAACTGGTCCCGTTTTCTGCCGGGTAGTATTATATATTTTTACAGTTATTTATTATCGTATTGGTTTATTCTTATTTATTTATTTGTTATATTATTTATCTGCCTGCGGAATTTTGTATGTGTTGCATAACTGAAGCTCCTTTTTATACCCTTGAAGAGGGTGTTATAATTTCAGTCAGAAGTTTGTAAGGCAGCGAAGGATTCGTTTCCGTATATATATTCTTAATCAGCACCAATAGCCTAGTCCATCTAGCCATGTCCAACTGTAGGTCTGTCCGTTTCTATGCGAACTAGTCTCTCAGCTTTAAAGCTATGGCGATGAAACTTTCCCAAAAGTCTTCTTTCTATTGCAGGTAGTACATATTTCGGAGCGAGCCGAATCGGACCACTATATCTTAAGGCTCCCATAGGAATAATCAATGAAATATAAGAAAATTCATTGTAACTTTGTAGGAAGTAGGCGTTTTGATTTTTGACAACTTAAAACCACATTTAAATAGGCACGTAGAATCTGGAATCCCTGGAACTGCACCGATAGAGTGAGCATAAAACTATTGGTATTTACTTTATCTGCAAGGGTATATAAGCTTCGGCTGTCCAAATCTAGCTTCCTTTCTTGCAGAGCTCGTAAAATACGGTCAACCGAATTTTTCTAATCGGGCTGCTCAGTTAAAAGACCCCAAGATTGAGAATATCTAGCTCAGGGTCTGAGCAACAACCTGTAAGAGTCCGAGTTATGCTATTATTAAATAGTACTTGTTGTTGTTTGTTGGTTTAAGATCTTTATTTCGCGTCCACACTTCACGCTTGCAAAACGACGAATGAATCGCTCTTCGTTCTCTACCTTCGCTCTCTGGTTTACAGGGTTGCATTTCATCTAGCTCTCCGTATACATACATAATTATAACAGTGGCGTATACATACATACTTATAACATTTGCGTATACATACACAATTATAACAGTGATCGTTGTGCTTATACATAAACTTAGAGTTATACTTGTTGTTATATATATTATTATACGTGTGTTTGTGCCTTTGGAACTATAACAGGCGAGCCTGCTACAATTCGGCCTTCCTGACAACTAAGATCTCCTGATCTTTACGAATTACAATCATGTTCTTACACACTATTTTAACTTATCTTATTTCTATTAATCCAAGGTTTTATGTTTTGGCTACTCCATATGCCCTTATACGGGTTACGTGTCAATTGGAATCCCTCAACATCTTTTATTAAAAATCTATCATATCTCAAAATCTTTTCTGTCATATATGGCCCTTTATGTTTTGGGATTAACTTCCTTGATTGTCCTGGCGTGCTGTCAAAATTTTTGACCATTATATAGTCACCTACTTTGTACTCAGCAACTTCTTTCTTTTTTTCATTATAATGTTTCTCGTTTTTCATCTGTGCTTCTTTTTGCTTTTGAGCTGCTTTTTCTCGAATTTCACTTAAATCTCTACTCTCCTCTACATTATCCATTCCCTCAAGTTTTTGTTTCAGCTCATCCACAACTTTTCCCTTTTGTTCAATGCCAAACAACATCCTACTTGGAATTTGACTGATACTTTTTTGCATGGTATTGTTGAGTGAATATTCTACATTTTCAATCACTGTATCCCAGTGCATACCTTTCTCAGAATCCGTTAACTTGGCTATCATTGGGCCCAAACTCCGATTTACCCTTTCTACTTGGCCATTGGCTTGCGGAGATCCCGTTGCAATTTTAACATGTTTTATACAAAGTTTATTTAAAAATTCCGCAAATTCTTCTGATGTGAAACAGCTACCCCTGTCTGACACAATGCATACTGGTCTACTATAAGCAGGAAAATAATCTGATAAAGCTACTATAACTTCCTTGGTCTTTGTTGTCCTCGTCGGATACAGTCTTATAAATTTGGTAAACCCATCTATAACAACAAACAAATGCTTCTGAGATCTTCCTGCATCAATTGGTCCGTAATGATCTATGTGTACGTGCTCAAATGGTTTCGTTCCTTTCGGAATACTATGTAAAACTCCCTCACTTTTTCCGGACTTAGGTGAATATGCAATACATCTTAGGCAATTTTCTATATGTCTTACAACTTTTTCCTTCATTTTTGGAAACCAATAAGTCTTCACTATTGCATCCATAACTTTGTCCCTTCCTACGTGCCCAATTTCATTATGATATTTAAACAGTACCATTTCCTCCGGTACATAAAACAATAATCTACCCTCATTTCCTTTTCTATACACCACTCCATTTCGCATTTCAAACAACTTGTCTTCTGATTTCTCTAATTTCTGAATTAGTTCTTTTATTTTACTATCTCTGTGCTGGCAAATAATTAAGTTATCCTCAAAACTATTAGTTTCGATTACACAACTATTTGTACATTTGCTTAACGCGTCTACATGCTGCATTCTCTTTCCTAGCCTATGTTTTAAAACAAAATCATATTCCAATAATTCTAACGCCCATCTAGCTATCCTTGGGTCCAACTCGACTTTGTTTAATGTTAGCGCCAACGAATTACAATCTGTGATTACCTTAAATTTCTTTCCTTGAACATAAATCCGAAACCTCCTTAGTGGATAAATAATTGCTAATGTTTCTAACTCGAAACTGTGAAACTTAGCTTCATCTTTTGTGGTAGCTTTGGAAAAAAAAACAAGAGAGAACGCTATAGTCGGGTGCCCCGACTATCAGATACCCGTTACTCAGCTAAGGGAGTGCGAGGGAGATATATATATAAAATCTTTGATCAGGCATAACTTTTTAACGAATGGTCCGATTTGAAAAATTTCTTCTACATTTCGATAGGTATTGATAGTCACAATAAAACTGCATTTTTAGTTTTCCAAAATCTTTAATGGTGTGGGCGCCAGACACCTTTCAAAAAATGGTGTAGGGCGATTGAGGGCGTTAGAAGGGGCGTGGCACCATTTTGAAATAAACTTGCGCTGCGTAGGAACTCCAAGAATATGCATGCAAAATGCCAATCCTCTAGCTTTTATAGTTTCCGAGATCTCAGCGTTCATACGGACGGACAGACGGACAGACGGACAGACGGACAGACGGACATGGCTAGTTCGACTCGGCTAGTGATCCTGATCAAGAATATATATACTTTATAGGGTCGGAAAAGCTTCCTTCTCCCTGTTACATACTTTTGCACGAATACAATATACCCTTTTACTCTACGAGTAACGGGTATAAATATAGGGTGTAGTTTATTATCATCTTTTCTTTGAAACAAAACCGCCCCAAAACCTAATTTGCTGGCATCGGTGTGTAATTCTACTTCATCCTTATAATGGTATAATGCTAACACTGGCGCTTCCACTAATTTGTTCTTCAGATTATTAAAACATTCTAATTCCCTTTCTCCAAACACAAATTCTCTATCCTTCTTAAGTAACTCTTTACTATCGATTCTTTACATCTCCTGAAGTAGGAGCATAGCCCCAGAAAACTCCTAACTAAATGTACCTTGTCCGGGACAGGAAAATTTTGCACCGCTTCTATGCCTTTATTGTTTGCCTGAATTCCTTTGCTTGTAATAACAAAACCTAAATACTCTACGCTCGATTGTAAAAATTCGCACTTGTCCATCCTTAATTCCAGTTTATTCTTTACTAAACTGTTTAATACCTCTTTCATTGTTTCATAATGTTCTTCTATATTCTCACTAGCTATCATAATATCATCCATGTATATAGTTACTTTGTTTTTTCTTATCATATCGTCAAAAATTTTGTTGATAAACCTTTGAAATACCGCAGGAGCGTTTTTCAACCCCATTGGCAATCTCAAAAACTCGTAATGACCTAACGGTGTGATGAACGATGTATACTTAACTGACTCCTGATCCACAAATACATGGAAATACCCGTGCTTCAGATCTAACTTCGAAAATATAGTTTTATTAACAAGCCTGTCCAACAAATCGTCAATTAGTGGCAACGGATAGTTGTCTTTCGTTGTTACTTTATTCAATTTCCAATAATCTATACATAACCTTAGATCCCCTGATTTTGTTCTTACCAAAACTATAGGTGACCCGTATTTTGAATCACTCGGTCTAATAATATTGTCTTTCAAATATTCATCCAACAATACTTGCAATTTTCCTTTTCCATATAAGATAATCGTCTTGGGGAACAACTAAACGTTTTGGAATTTTCTAAAGTCAATTTAATTTCACATTTTATTTCGGGATTTTCTGGTCTTGGTTTGTTTATATACTCATCCTCCAATATTTTAATAAACTGGCATCGAACCTTGTAATCTACCTTTTCATCTATTCTATACTCACGTTCATTCTCATCTATATTTATATTTAATAATTCCCCCGCAACTTTGTTAAATTTTTCTTCTTTTTCTATTTCATTGGTAGCCATTTCATCATTTTCATAAAAATCTTCATCCATTTTAAACCCATATTTTTCTTCTTCATAACAATCTTCTTTTTCTTCATAACAGTTTCCATCTTTATGACTATGTTCTTCTTTATCAGAATAATTTTCTACTTCATAACTATTTGTATCGTTTTCATAACAATTTTCCCCTTCATAACTATTTTCTTCCTTTTTATAACAATTTTCTTCATTTTCATAACGATTTTCACCTTCATAACTATTTTCTTCCTTTTCATAACAATTTTTTTCATTTTCATAACGATTTTCACCTTCATAACTATTTTCTTCCTTTTCATAACAATCTTCTTTTTCTTCATAACAATTTTCATCATTTTTATAACGATTTTCGTCTTTACAAATTTTTTTTTTTCGCTTCGACCGTAATTGGTTTTAAAGTACTTAAGTCTAAATTTATGTTGCACACTTCCATGAAATCTCTCCCCAAAATAGCATCATGACTCATAGATTCTTCGTTCACAATTATTAAATGAAAATATACTTTATTCAAGTTTTTGATGATGTAACATAATATTTTTCCTTGCGTTTGCAAATAACTTTTATTTAAACCATAATACCGTTTGTCCTCCGGCAATACTTCTATGTTCTTGGGTACCAAACAAGCTTTAATCAACGAAATCGGACTGCCCGAATCTATGAGGCATTCTACAATTATTGGATTATTAGGAAAATTTACAAAATGTATTTTAATATGTCTTACGTAATTGTTGTCAGCTTTCTTGTTGCTTTTGTTCTGTGGACATTGTCCTACCCAGTGTCCCATTTCGCCACAAGCAAAACACGACCCGGTCTGTCTCTTCGGCTTCAAACAATTCCTAGCAAAATGGCCTCTAGCGTTACAGTTGTGGCATCGAATTTCGTTGACAGCAGCTTGATCCCCCGACGCAGTCTCTTTTTCCGAAAAGTTCAGTCGCTTCTTCGGTAAGTACACCTCTGCAAAAGCTCGTTTCATGTGTGCGACATCCCGGAAACACTGAATTCGCGCTTGGTTGCGCAAATTTCCGTTTGGTATGCCCTCGATAATTCGATCTAGTAGTTCTTCTTGATCCAAGCTGACGTCCTGAGCTAACATCAGCTTTTCATCCAAGTATTTCCCAAACTTCTCATCAGTTTGCCAGACACGAGATTCGAATTGGCGTCGTTTTTCTAGTTTCGACTGAGTTTCCCCGAACATCGAAATCATCTGATCGCATAGATCATCCATTTGCTGCAAGGCTCGGCTTGGGTTTTCGTATAACCAGGCGTTAACTTTGCCTTTAACCTCGCTGACGAAAAGCATCCGCATTTGATTTCCAGTAATTCCATAAATATTGGAAATGTTTCTCATTTGCGCGATCCATTTACGAGCGCATGTTTGTCCGTCGAAAACACTTAAAGCTTCAACCGCCATCCTCCAAGACATCTCGCCGTTGATATTTTCGCCTTGTCCGTTTTCGTTGGCCATTCGGCTCTGCATCATTTCTCCTACTTCTGCATGGCCTTGAATATTCTCGTTGCGCGTCCGCCTTGGTGTCAACAAATGTAGTTCGACGCTTTGCATTAACTGGCGCAATTCGCTGACTATATCGACATCTCTTTCTGTCTTGCGCACTTCGACATGTAGCTGCTCGTTTTCTTGCTGGTTGTCATTCTCTTCGTTTTCGCTGAAAGAATCCGTTTGCTTTTCAGCTTGGGTATTTGCGTCGTCTTCTTTGTCATACGATCCCGACAATAATTGTCTTGTTGTTGGCCAGTTTGTACCGGCCTCGAAGCAGCAACGAAATTATGCATTTCTTTTTGAATCTCCTGTTTAATTTGTCCAGAATTGCTAATTGTGTTTAACCGCAGAATCAGTTCGTCTCTGGTACCCGTTGTTGGCATATTTAGCACTTCCAACCATCTCTTCAACTGCACTACCGACACTGAGTTTAACTCTGAAATGTTATGCATTTTGGTTACGCCCACTTCTGAATTTGTAAGGGTCCGAGTTATGCTATTATTAAATAGTACTTGTTGTTGTTTGTTGGTTTAAGATCTTTATTTCGCGTCCACACTTCACGCTTGCAAAACGACGAATGAATCTCTCTTCGTTCTCTACCTTCGCTCTCTGGTTTACAGGGTTGCATTTCATCTAGCTCTCCGTATACATACATAATTATAACAGTTGCGTATACATACATACTTATAACATTTGCGTATACATACATACTTATAACATTTGCGTATACATACATACTTATAACATTTGCGTATACATACACAATTATAACAGTGATCGTTGGGCTTATACATAAACTTAGAGTTATACTTGTTGTTATATATATTATTATACGTGTGTTTGTGCCTTTGGAACTATAACAGACGAGCCTGCTACAATTCGGCCTTCCTGACAACTAAGATCTCCTGATCTTTACGAATTACAATCATGTTTTTACACACTATTTTAACTTATCTTATTTCTATTAATCCAAGGTTTTATGTTTTGGCTACTCCATATGCCCTTATACGGGTTACGTGTCAATTGGAATCCCTCAACATCTTTTATTAAAAATCTATCATATCTCAAAATCTTTTCTGTCATATATGGCCCTTTATGTTTTGGGATTAACTTCCTTGATTGTCCTGGCGTGCTGTCAACATTTTTGACCATTATATAGTCACCTACTTTGTACTCAGCAACTTCTTTCTTTTTTTCATTATAATGTTTCTCGTTTTTCATCTGTGCTTCTTTTTGCTTTTGAGCTGCTTTTTCTCGAATTTCACTTAAATCTCTACTCTCCTCTACATTATCCATTCCCTAAATTTTTTGTTTCAGCTCATCCACAACTTTTCCCTTTTGTTCAATGCCAAACAACATCCTACTTGGAATTTGACTGATACTTTTTTGCATGGTATTGTTGAGTGAATATTCTACATTTTCAATCACTGTATCCCAGGTCATACCTTTCTCAGAATCCGTTAACTTGGCTATCATTGGGCCCAAACTCCGATTTACCCTTTCTACTTGGCCATTGGCTTGCGGAGATCCCGTTGCAATTTTAACATGTTTTATACAAAGTTTATTTAAAAATTCCGCAAATTCTTCTGATGTGAAACAGCTACCCCTGTCTGACACAATGCATACTGGTCTACTATAAGCAGGAAAATAATCTGATAAAGCTACTATAACTTCCTTGGTCTTTGTTGTCCTCGTCGGATACAGTCTTATAAATTTGGTAAACCCATCTATAACAACAAACAAATGCTTCTGAGATCTTCCTGCATCAATTGGTCCGTAATGATCTATGTGTACGTGCTCAAATGGTTTTGTTCCTTTCGGAATACTATGTAAAAATCCCTCACTTTTTCCGGACTTAGGTGAATATGCAATACATCTTAGGCAATTTTCTATATGTCTTACAACTTTTTCCTTCATTTTTGGAAACCAATAAGTCTTCACTATTGCATCCATAACTTTGTCCCTTCCTACGTGCCCAATTTCATTATGATATTTAAACAGTACCATTTCCTCCGGTACATAAAACAATAATCTACCCTCATTTCCTTTTCTATACACCACTCCATTTCGCATTTCAAACAACTTGTCTTCTGATTTCTCTAATTTCTGAATTAGTTCTTTTATTTTACTATCTCTGTGCTGGCAAATAATTAAGTTATCCTCAAAACTATTAGTTTCGATTACACAAATATTTGTACATCTGCTTAACGCGTCTACATGCTGCATTCTCTTTCCTAGCCTATGTTTTAAAACAAAATCATATTCCAATAATTCTAACGCCCATCTAGCTATCCTTGGGTCCAACTCGACTTTGTTTAATGTTAGCGCCAACGAATTACAATCTGTGATTACCTTAAATTTCTTTCCTTGAACATAAATCCGAAAATCATGAAAATTTAGAATAGTTTTTCTAAATATATGTCAAGAAAACCGAAAAACTTGTGGCAATAAACTTTAATTTTAGGCAAAGCGAAAAACGAAAATGAGAAAATACGTGTGGTCGATCTAAATCAATTTCAACGATTGCACGACTATATTTTAACAAAGTTCTTAGAGCCTAGCTTAACAACAGTTGACGAAGACGGGGCGAATTCGCAGAGAGCGAGAGAGAACTTTATTGTGCACCCGCCTTCGTCCTAAACTAACTTACACTAAACTTCAAACTTCAAGTACAAATTCAAAATCTCTCAACACCGGCCCCGTTGAACGCTTCAGGCTTCATCAAATGGGAAGCGGCGCAAATTTATGGATGGCTCGCCGATAAACGCCTCCTGCGCCCGTCCTAACGTCGACGACCCTGACCATGCCGTCCTCCCCTGCGTGCCTGGCGATGATTCTCCCCAGGAGCCATTGTTGGGGCGGAAGGTTGTCTTCGGCCACGACGACGAGATCTCCCTCGCTGATGTTCGGCTGCTCCTGGTGCCACTTGCCCCGAATTTGTAGGCCCAGGACATATTCCCGGGACCATCGCCGCCAGAACATTTGCCTGACTGACGAGACAAGCCGCCATCGCAGTAAGCAGCTGAGACCCTCCTGGTCCGGGGTCCGGAGTGCTGGTGTGGCGAGCAGCGGCCCGCCTGTCAGCAGGTGCCCGGGAGTCATCGCCTCTCCGTCGCTTGGGTCCTGGCTGATCGCTCCGAGCGGGCGGGAGTTCATCACCGCCTCGATTCCGACGAGCACTGTCGCCAGCTCTTCTGCGCTTAGGAGCGCGCTGCCCACCGCCCGTAGGAGTAGGTTCTTGGCAGTTTTGACACCTGCCTCCCATAGTCCGCCCATGTGCGGAGCCCGAGGCGGTGTGAACGCAAACTCGCATCCGCTTCTTGATGCGAATTCGCGTATCGCGTCGGCTTCCACCTCGATCCGCTCTCGAAGGGCCTGGAAGTGGCGACTGGCTCCGACGAAGATCGTCCCGTTGTCGCAATGGACGACTTGGGGACATCCTCGGCGCCCAACGAACCTTTGAAAAGCCAATAAAAAGGAATCTGTGGTTAAATCTGAAACAACTTCTAGATGAACCGCCTTGGACGCGAAACAAACAAAGAGCGCAATGTAGGACTTATACGGAGGCCTACCACGAATTTTCAGTGTTGTATAGACAGGGCCACAAAAATCAACGCCACATATAGCAAATGGGCGGAGAGCACGGAGACGATCTGCGGTTAAATTTCCCATAATTTGTGTCATCAGTCAAGGCTTGCACTTGAAGCAGCGGATACATGATCGAACTGTCTGACTGCAGACCTCCTGAGCGTTTACGATCCAAATTCGCTGTCGAAGGAGACTCACAAGTGCTCGTGGACCAACATGAAAATTAGAATGGTGCAGATGCCGGACATAGCTCTGCACAAATTGGGAGCGTTTCGTCAACAACAATGGAAACTTGGCATCGTATGATATAGGAGCGTTAGCTAGTCGCCCCCCAACTCGCAACAACGAAAAGTGACACCAAGTCCCCTTTTCTTCATGAATGAATGGATTCAATCGCTGAAGACTTGGGCCAACTCTGGAGCCTTTACGGACTTTTTCCCTTTCTTCGTGATACTCGTGTTTTTGTAATACCTCGACAATTTTTAAAAAGGCTTCATTATATTCAGTGGGTGACAAAGTTTTTTCAAATATTTTACTTTTGTCTTTGCATTTTCTAATGAAGCGGAACATATAAACGAATACCCTAAGCAGTTTAAGGTGTGACGAAAATCCCTCGATGACATCTACCAAGTCCGAATTTTGTACAGCAGCGGTCAGCCCGACCGCAGTCTTCCTCGATTCTTGCAGTAGGACTTGTTCATCTAGGTCAAAGTGTGCATTTTGGGGCCAGTTTTCTTTTCCTTCCGTTAGATACGCTGGTCCAGTAAACCATATCGACTGTATGATTTCGTCAACGTCACAACCTCTTGATACGATATCTGCTGGGTTCTGTTTCGTGGGGACACGCCGCCATGTAGCTTCACCTGACCACTCTTGAATCTCCGCAACTCTATTCGATACAAATGTGGACAACGAAGACGGATGAGACCGGATCCAATTAAGCGTAACTTCAGAATCCGACCAATAAACAATTTGTTCGATAGGTACCTTTAATAGGGGCTTGATTCTGTGACAGAGATCTGCGAGAAGGTGAGCGGCACATAACTCAAGTCTTGGAAGAGTCTTAGTCTTGAGCGGCGCTACTTTTGACTTTGACGTCAACAATGATACTTTATAACCTTCTGTAGCTTTGCTACGAATGTAGACGCAAGCTCCGTAAGCTCTTAAGGATGCGTCGGCAAAGGCATGTAATTGGACCGGTGACATCGGATCGGTATGCACAAACCGAGGAATTGATATTTCTTCTAAATTAGACAGTGTATTTTTTATCATATTCCATTCTGTTTCCAAATGCATTGGAATCGACTCATCCCAATCTAACTTATTGAGCCAGAGTTCCTGCAACAGGATCTTTCCTCTAATTACAATTGGACTTAATAAGCCGAGGGGGTCAAACAGCTTCGATGTCACCGATAGTATGTTTCGTTTTGTCGCTCGGAGACCCATGACAGCATTGTCAATTTGGAACTTAAAGGCATCTTCGTTGGGCAACCACGATATTCCTAACGCCTTTGTAAACTCTGAGTCCGAGATGGGTTGGGATTTAGCTGTGCTCTCAGATGTGGTGACGTCAGGTGAGTTTGAAAACCACTTTGTCAATTCAAAACCTGCAGTTTGAAGAACCTGTGACACTTCAGACTTAATAGTCTTTAACTCCTCTATGCATGCAGAACCAGTCAACAAGTCATCGACATAAAAGTCGGATCCAATAACTTCAGCAGCTCTAGAAAAATAAAGTTTAGCAGACTCGCTTAACCTTTTTAAACACCGAATTGCCAGAAATGGGGCTGGTCCAGTCCCATATGTTACGGTGTTGAGCTTATATAATCTCAAGGACTCAGAGGGGTCTCTTCTCCACACTATAAGTTGAAACTGCCTATCCGCTTCATTTACCATCACTTGGCAATACATTTTCTTTACATCGGCGGTCAAGGCGAACCTATGCAGCCGGAAGCGAAGTAGCGTTGAGTACAACTCATCTTGGATTGTCGGCCCAACCATCAAAATATCATTTAGAGAGATCTGAGTTGACGATTTACAAGAGGCATCGAAAACGACACGTAACTTGGTTGACGTACTTTGGGGTCTCAGAGCGCATTGGTGTGGGATAACATAATGTGAAGCAAAAGGAATTTTATCTGTAGGAGACATATGACATAAGGAAAGGTACTCTTCCATAAATTCTAAATACATTTTCTTCATGTCAGGGTCTCGAGACAACCTTCTTTCAAGCGACAAAAACCGCCGTTTTGCAACTTCAAAGGAGTTACCCAACCCATTTGGATCAGATTTAAACGGCAGCCTTACTTCAAACCGACCTGATGGCAAAACCTGAGTAGTCTTCCGGTAGTGTTCTTCACATAACTTTTGCTCAGGCGACAGAATTTTCTTTAGAGATGGCATTTCTTCCAGTGACCAAAACTTCTGTAGTGTGCTGTCAATAGATACTAACAGCTCTTCACTACAACTAAAACTTTTCACAACTTCTGTAGGGGAAGATGCCTTATATCTTCCTGATACAACCCATCCTAGGAGGGTTTTCTGCAAAGTTGGAAAGTCGGGACCTTGTCTAATTTGTCCAACAGCTAATAATTCGAAAAAAGATTCTGCTCCTATTAACAAATCTATTCTTTGTGGCTTGTAGAAATATGGGTCCGCTAAAGGTAGGTTCTTTGGAATTTTCCAGTCATTGATATTAACAGACTGGTCAGGATGGTATCCTGATATTGATTTTAAAATCCAAAAATCGAATGAGAACTCACTACCATTTATACGTGACTTCACCACTGTATGTACCTTTTTCTTAACTTGAGAATTGGACTCGCCAATACCAAGTAAGTTGATACACGACTCCTCTTTACGGATCTGTAAGCGGTGAGCAAGGTCCTCTGCTATAAAGTTAGTTTGGGACCCAGAGTCAAGAAGTGCTCGGGCCAAAATATATTCACCGTTTTTGGTTCGTACACTTACGATCGACGTGGCCAAAATCACCCTGTCCGATGATGTCGCATGCATAACATGTGACGTGGAAGGCTAATCTTGATTTAAAGGAGGAGTAAGAATCTCTTGGGGTGGTGGCAACGCTAAACTGTTCTCGGAAACTGTATATCTATGCAGTAAAACGTGATGCGAGCGTCCACAAACTCGACATTTGTTAAATTTGCATTTCGAGACAGTGTGACCCTTTCGCATACAATTGATGCATAATGAAGCAGATTTTACAAAGTCAAACCTTTGCATAACGGAAAGACGACCAAACGGACCACAGTTCGCTAGGATATGGTCGTCTGCATTGCAATAGCTACAACCTCGCTGGGATTTACTGTTGGACGAAGAACATGTAAATGAGCTATGATTATGTGGCTTGCTCGACGTAACTTTATCTAGCTTTGGTTTCGTCGATTCTTCAGCAGATAAATGCTGATATCTGCGATTTAACATTTTTTCAAAATCGGACCAAAGAGGTAATCTTTCATAATCTAACTGTTCTTCCCATTTTTGTTTGGTCACTGGGTCGACTCTGTTCAAGACGAGATAGATCAACATTGCATTTGAAATCTTGGTATCGTCTCCTATCGATAACAAAGAACCGTATATCGATGACACGGTATCGATAAGATTCCTTAGAGACGACGCAGACTGTTGCGATATTTTCGGAAGACTAAACAATGTTGAAATATTATTCATAAAAATTAAACATTCGTTATCATACACTTTTTTCAAGCTGACCAAAGCTTTCTCATAATTGCTCTCTGCAACTTGGTAAGCCTTGATAGTCCCCAAAGCTTCACCAGAAAGACAAGAGATTAAGTGATTAAATTTTTCAATAACGGGAATGTTATCGTCTTGATGAACTAGAGTTTCAAAAAGGCTCATGAAATTTTTAAACTCCGAGTATTTGCCGCTGAATTTCGGCAATGCCAAATTCGGAAGTCGAGCTCGAGTTGGGACTACAGAAGCTAACCCAAGAGTTTTGGTATCGCTAGCTGTCTTCAAGGCCGAGATAAGCGACAATACTTTTGCCTTGGTTGTTATGGAAAGCTCTTCCAACTCTTCTCCAAACTCATCGCCATCATCTAAATCTTCTATCTTTTCTTGTAATTGATTTGCCTTGTTAATTACATCATTTAAATTTTCTAGCCTACATTTTAATTCGTCTTCCAGAATCGGAATCTGGCCGGCTTCTAGCCGATTATTTAATCGGCGGATGCTATTTACTGGCTTTTTGAGCTTGTTTTTAAGGTCAGCCAGAAGTTCAATACTTTTTGGCTTATCTGGACTCATTTTTATATTAATTTATATATATATAGGCCACGAAAAAATTATATATAAATAATTATGTAGAATAAATTATATCCAGCAACAATTTATTAAATTGAATAATTTTAATTTAAAAAGTATATTCAAATTAGAATGGTGATGAAATAAATTTCGAAACAAAACAACGAGAGTTAATAATAATTTTGTCTATAATTATTAAATTTGTTCGAAAATGTTGTTACCAAATGTTGTATTATTCACAACAAAGCGACGAAAAATATGTAATTAAATTAAACCAAGTAGTATCAAATTAATAGTGGTGACGGCAAATCAGTATACCCGACCGAATGCAGGGTAGCGCGTCACTTAACGGTCAGCTAATCGTCAGCGCGCCAAACCAAAATCCTACAACAATAACAACGTTGCTAGCGGCGGACAAGCGAAAGCGAAAACGAAAAAATTCACCGCTGCAGCTGCTTGTATATGAGGGCCTATGTATTGGTTATGTATAGCGGCTGGGATGAATTTTCCCAACTATTAATTTTTCGAGTTTTAACACAATGTAGTGGGGGGGCGACAGTGATTGCAATAATTTTCGTAAGAAAACACAAATTAAATGTTGCATCCAAGGGCGGTTCAAATGGGTTATGTAATGTGTATGTGTATATGTATATAATAACTTTAATATAAAATGTATTTATTTTTTCTGTAAATGTGTAAGCTTGCAATTTTTTCCTTTTTATTATAATTAATGCATGCACAACTAGCTCTACTATATCGATACGTCTGTGCCAAGAATTGAAAGCGAGGTGCAATTTTTCAGCACAAGACAAGAAACAAATAGATTGTTTTGTTAACAAACTCTAGCTTTCAATTTTTTGCACAAATACCTCGGGTTCTGCGTTGGGGTCGTTTAATCCAGCTGCCACTTTCCTTTTACACATCGAACAGTCACAGGGCATCCCTTGGCAACGGCAGTACTGGCGGATTAAGAGGGTATTTCGCGACCGGCACGATAAATTGAGCAAAGCTGCTATGTATTTAACTTTTTACTTGCCGCGGGCAACGATACACACAATTTTGTGTATTTTTATTAATTTGAATGCAAATCAAGTTTGCTATCACTTGCTGTGTTTTCACTGTGTCACTGTCACTTGTTGCCTTTAATTATTAATAGTTTAAAGTCCACCCGGGGGCGCTATGAAAATTTAGAATAGTTTTTCTAAATATATGTCAAGAAAACCGAAAAACTTGTGACAATAAACTTTAATTTTAGGCAAAGCGAAAAACGAAAATGAGAAAATACGTGTGGTCGATCTAAATCAATTTCAACGATTGCACGACTATATTTTAACAAAGTTCTTAGAGCCTAGCTTAACAACAGTTGACGAAGACGGGGCGAATTCGCAGAGAGCGAGAGAGAACTTTATTGTGCACCCGCCTTCGTCCTAAACTAACTTACACTAAACTTCAAACTTCAAGTACAAATTCAAAATCTCTCAACAACCTCCTTAGTGGATAAATAATTGCTAATGTTTCTAACTCGAAACTGTGAAACTTAGCTTCATCTTTTGTGGTAGCTTTGGAAAAAAAAAATATAGGGTGTAGTTTATTATCATCTTTTCTTTGAAACAAAACCGCCCCAAAACCTAATTTGCTGGCATCGGTGTGTAATTCTACTTCATCCTTATAATGGTATAATGCTAACACTGGCGCTTCCACTAATTTGTTCTTCAGATTATTAAAACATTCTAATTCCCTTTCTCCAAACACAAATTCTCTATCCTTCTTAAGTAACTCATACATCCTGAAGTAGGAGCATAGCCCCAGAAAACTCCTAACTAAATGTACCTTGTCCGGGACAGGAAAATTTTGCACCGCTTCTATGCCTTTATTGTTTGCCTGAATTCCTTTGCTTGTAATAACAAAACCTAAATACTCTACGCTCGATTGTAAAAATTCGCACTTGTCCATCCTTAATTCCAGTTTATTCTTTACCAAACTGTTTAATACCTCTTTCATTGTTTCATAATGTTCTTCTATATTCTCACTAGCTATCATAATATCATCCATGTATATAATTACTTTGTTTTTTCTTATCATATCGTCAAAAATTTTGTTGATAAACCTTTGAAATACCGCAGGAGCGTTTTTCAACCCCATTGGCATTCTCAAAAACTCGTATTGACCTAACGGTGTGATGAACGATGTATACTTAACTGACTCCTGATCCACAAATACATGGAAATACCCGTGCTTCAGATCTAACTTCGAAAATATAGTTTTATTAACAAGCCTGTCCAACAAATCGTCAATTAGTGGCAACGGATAGTTGTCTTTCGTTGTTACTTTATTCAATTTCCTATAATCTATACATAACCTTAGATCCCCTGATTTTGTTCTTACCAAAACTATAGGTGACCCGTATTTTGAATCACTCGGTCTAATAATATTGTCTTTCAAATATTCATCCAACAATACTTGCAACTTTTCCTTTTCCATATAAGATAATCGTCTTGGGGAACAACTAAACGTTTTGGAATTTTCTAAAGTCAATTTAATTTCACATTTTATTTCGGGATTTTCTGGTCTTGGTTTGTTTATATACTCATCCTCCAATATTTTAATAAACTGGCATCGAACCTTGTAATCTACCTTTTCATCTATTCTATACTCACGTTCATTCTCATCTATATTTATATTTAATAATTCCCCCGCAACTTTGTTAAATTTTTCTTCTTTTTCTATTTCATTGGTAGCCATTTCATCATTTTCATAAAAATCTTCATCCATTTTAAACCCATATTTTTCTTCTTCATAACAATCTTCTTTTTCTTCATAACAGTTTCCATCTTTATGACTATGTTCTTCTTTATCAGAATAATTTTCTACTTCATAACTATTTGTATCGTTTTCATAACAATTTTCCCCTTCATAACTATTTTCTTCCTTTTCATAACAATTTTCTTCATTTTCATAACGATTTTCACCTTCATAACTATTTTCTTCCTTTTCATAACAATTTTTTTCATTTTCATAACGATTTTCACCTTCATAACTATTTTCTTCCTTTTCATAACAATCTTCTTTTTCTTCATAACAATTTTCATCATTTTTATAACGATTTTCGTCTTTACAAATTTTTTTTTTTTCGCTTCGACCGTAATTGGTTTTAAAGTACTTAAGTCTAAATTTATGTTGCACACTTCCATGAAATCTCTCCCCAAAATAGCATCATGACTCATAGATTCTTCGTTCGCAATTATTAAATGAAAATATACTTTATTCAAGTTTTTGATGATGTAACATAATATTTTTCCTTGCGTTTGCAAATAACTTTTATTTAAACCATAATACCGTTTGTCCTCCGGCAATACTTCTATGTTCTTGGGTACCAAACAAGCTTTAATTAACGAAATCGGACTGCCCGAATCTATGAGGCATTCTACAATTATTGGATTATTAGGAAAATTTACAAAATGTATTTTAATATGTCTTACGTAATTGTTGTCAGCTTTCTGGTTGCTTTTGTTCTGTGGACATTGTCCTACCCAGTGTCCCATTTCGCCACAAGCAAAACACGACCCGGTCTGTCTCTTCGGCTTCAAACAATTCCTAGCAAAATGGCCTCTAGCGTTACAGTTGTGGCATCGAATTTCGTTGACAGCAGCTTGATCCCCCGACGCAGTCTCTTTTTCCGAAAAGTTCAGTCGCTTCTTAGGTAAGTACACCTCTGCAAAAGCTCGTTTCATGTGTGCGACATCCCGGAAACACTGAATTCGCGCTTGGTTGCGCAAATTTCCGTTTGGTATGCCCTCGATAATTCGATCTAGTAGTTCTTCTTGATCCAAGCTGACGTCCTGAGCTAACATCAGCTTTTCATCCAAGTATTTCCCAAACTTCTCATCAGTTTGCCAGACACGAGATTCGAATTGGCGTCGTTTTTCTAGTTTCGACTGAGTTTCCCCGAACATCGAAATCATCTGATCGCATAGATCATCCATTTGCTGCAAGGCTCGGCTTGGGTTTTCGTATAAACAGGCGTTAACTTTGCCTTTAACCTCGCTGACGAAAAGCATCCGCATTTGATTTCCAGTAATTCCATAAATATTGGAAATGTTTCTCATTTGCGCGATCCATTTACGAGCGCATGTTTGTCCGTCGAAAACACTTAAAGCTTCAACCGCCATCCTCCAAGACATCTCGCCGTTGATATTTTCGCCTTGTCCGTTTTCGTTGGCCATTCGGCTCTGATTATTTCCGCTCTGCATCATTTCTCCTACTTCTGCATGGCCTTGAATATTCTCGTTGCGCGTCCGCCTTGGTGTCAACAAATGTAGTTCGACGCTTTGCATTAACTGGCGCAATTCGCTGACTATATCGACATCTCTTTCTGTCTTGCGCACTTCGACATGTAGCTGCTCGTTTTCTTGCTGGTTGTCATTCTCTTCGTTTTCGCTGAAAGAATCCGTTTGCTTTTCAGCTTGGGTATTTGCGTCGTCTTCTTTGTCATACGATCCCGACAATAATTGTCTTGTTGTTGGCCAGTTTGTACCGGCCTCGAAGCAGCAACGAAATTATGCATTTCTTTTTGAATCTCCTGTTTAATTTGTCCAGAATTGCTAATTGTGTTTAACCGCAGAATCAGTTCGTCTCTGGTACCCGTTGTTGGCATATTTAGCACTTCCAACCATCTCTTCAACTGCACTACCGACACTGAGTTTAACTCTGAAATGTTATGCATTTTGGTTACGCCCACTTCTGAATTTGTAAGGGTCCGAGTTATGCTATTATTAAATAGTACTTGTTGTTGTTTGTTGGTTTAAGATCTTTATTTCGCGTCCACACTTCACGCTTGCAAAACGACGAATGAATCTCTCTTCGTTCTCTACCTTCGCTCTCTGGTTTACAGGGTTGCATTTCATCTAGCTCTCCGTATACATACATAATTATAACAGTTGCGTATACATACATACTTATAACATTTGCGTATACATACATACTTATAACATTTGCGTATACATACATACTTATAACATTTGCGTATACATACACAATTATAACAGTGATCGTTGGGCTTATACATAAACTTAGAGTTATACTTGTTGTTATATATATTATTATACGTGTGTTTGTGCCTTTGGAACTATAACAGACGAGCCTGCTACAATTCGGCCTTCCTGACAACTAAGATCTCCTGATCTTTACGAATTACAATCATGTTTTTACACACTATTTTAACTTATCTTATTTCTATTAATCCAAGGTTTTATGTTTTGGCTACTCCATATGCCCTTATACGGGTTACGTGTCAATTGGAATCCCTCAACATCTTTTATTAAAAATCTATCATATCTCAATATCTTTTCTGTCATATATGGCCCTTTATGTTTTGGGATTAACTTCCTTCATTGTCCTGGCGTGCTGTCAAAATTTTTGACCATTATATAGTCACCTACTTTGTACTCAGCAACTTCTTTCTTTTTTTCATTATAATGTTTCTCGTTTTTCATCTGTGCTTCTTTTTGCTTTTGAGCTGCTTTTTCTCGAATTTCACTTAAATCTCTACTCTCCTCTACATTATCCATTCCCTCAATTTTTTGTTTCAGCTCATCCACAACTTTTCCCTTTTGTTCAATGCCAAACAACATCCTACTTGGAATTTGACTGATACTTTTTTGCATGGTATTGTTGAGTGAATATTCTACATTTTCAATCACTGTATCCCAGTGTCATACCTTTCTCAGAATCCGTTAACTTGGCTATCATTGGGCCCAAACTCAGATTTACCCTTTCTACTTGGCCATTGGCTTGCGGAGATCCCGTTGCAATTTTAACATGTTTTATACAAAGTTTATTTAAAAATTCCGCAAATTCTTCTGATGTGAAACAGCTACCCCTGTCTGACACAATGCATACTGGTCTACTATAAGCAGGAAAATAATCTGATAAAGCTACTATAACTTCCTTGGTCTTTGTTGTCCTCGTCGGATACAGTCTTATAAATTTGGTAAACCCATCTATAACAACAAACAAATGCTTCTGAGATCTTCCTGCATCAATTGGTCCGTAATGATCTATGTGTACGTGCTCAAATGGTTTCGTTCCTTTCGGAATACTATGTAAAAATCCCTCACTTTTTCCGGACTTAGGTGAATATGCAATACATCTTAGGAAATTTTCTATATGTCTTACAACTTTTTCCTTCATTTTTGGAAACCAATAAGTCTTCACTCTCACTCGCACTCGTTTAGGCCTAACAGTGAATTGAAGCTAGTTGACTTGAAATTTCCTACACTCGGGTTGATTCGTTTGGAAATATTTTTGTAAGTCAGAGTGAGTGAACAATTCAAGTCAACTTAGAAGTGCTCACTTACAATTGAACTCGTGCAGGGCTCTATTATATATATATTATACGTGTGTTTGTGCCTTTGGAACTATAACAGGCGAGCCTGCTACAAAGCCTTTTTCATTTCGTTTGTGCTCTCGGTCTCGGGTTTTTGGTTGACCGGAACACTTGGATCGGTCCCCAACTGACCGCTCCATACGAACAAAATCGTTCGGCGCTTATATATTGACAGTCAGTAGGTGAGCAAAACAACAAAAGGGTTCCTACAAAAGGTCTTTATTTTTGTTGCTGGGTTTGCTTGTGTTGTTGCCTCAGATATTTTGTGACAGGAGAAGCATTTGAGAGAGAGTGAAAGCGAGAGAGAGAGAGAACAAAAATTATAGGGAAAATAAACGAGAAATATATAGAGGCCAAAAAAACTTGATATTCAAATATTTTAATATTTAATATTTTTTTTTTAATATTTTGTAGATACATTTTTATACCCGTTACTCGTAGAGTAACTACCCGTTACTCCGACGAGGGCCACGCTCCCTCTAACGCCCTCAATCGCCTTAAGCTATTTTAAAAGGTGTCTGACGCCCACACCTTTTAAAATTTCGGAAAAGTAAAAATTCAGTTTTTTTGTGTTTATCGATACTTTTCGAAATGTAAAAAAAATTTTTCAATGTTTTATATCTCCATCTCCCTCGCACTCCTTTGAGTAACGAGTATCTGATAGTCGGGGCACCCGACTATAGCGTTCTCTCTTCTTATATAATGAAATAACCCAATTATTATTATTATTTATTCATGTTTATATATTTAAAATTACAAATTAAGCATTGAAATTGTTAAAGATTTTATGTCTTTTGTTGAGGATGAAATTAAGCGTTGAAAATTACCTCTCCACTAAAATTTGTTATGCAAGTGAGACTAGCACCACTTTCGCAACTTCCTTCAAATAAGGTGACTTAAATTGTAGCCAGAAAAATTAATTTTGTTGGTCATTAATGGTAGGCGACCATGAAACAAAGTATAATTTTCAATTCCCGTGTATAGGTTTGACCATCCAGAATGGTGAAAAAAAAGAGATGACCGCTGAGAATCATTAAGGCTACTCGGTGGAGGAAAAGCATTCCAGTATTTATCCAGCTATACGAGAGCAACAAAGCAAGCTCTGTAACAATTTTTACCAAGCTATACGAGAAGCACACACACTCAAATGACCTTTTCCGAGTATTAACGACGAAATGGGTCTCGGGTGAACACAGACCCGATCGAGCAAACCAAATCGCTCATCGGTTGAGCAGGGAGCAACCCAGAGGCAAACGAAATTTTGGGGTCTCTCTCTGACAGGTTCGTATGGGGTCAGTATGTGAGGGGTTTTTTTCTGACAACAAGCACAAGTGAGACCTTTTTTACGAGCTCTGCTTTTTTCGGAGTGAATAATCACGGATCAGTGGCAAGCAATTTGTGGAGGAGTAACCAAAGACCAGGCACCAGGAAGGGAACAACAAAATTGGCAACTCATTCCAGGGTGGCCACAGGTTCTTATGCAGAACACTCCCCGAAAAACTGCAAAAAAATCGCCGCGAACAAAATGTCATTGTTCTTGACCCCTTCTTCCATGTTTACCAGCTCCCCCTTTTAATTGGTGTCCTATAGGTGCGCATAATGCTGACAAAAATATATATAATAGGTGTAAGTGTTGCTGATGATAAAAATATGTTTGTATTTTTGGGTGCTAGACTAAATGAAATATAATTAGGTTTAATGGTGGCTAATATTGAAAGTTTACATAGAAAAATTATATAAAAGAGATATAAATTATAAATTTGGTGTTTATATAAAACTATGGTGATGGGTCCTTTCTTTTTTTTTGTGTGTATTTAAAACAGATTAATTAATTTTATTGATTATGTAAATCGCAACCTCACCTAACAAATGATTTGAATTGATTTCGGGATATAGTTGTACATTGGGTACTGTGGCTACTATAATAGCTTTCCCTTGTTTAGTGCAATGAATCAATGGAGTGAAATCTAGACAAAAGGTCTCAATGTATAAATTTTCTAGTTCTGTTACAGATATTGGCAAGTTAACTTTGGATAGCAAATATTTTACTTTAATAACGAAATGAGGTTCTCTTTGTAAGAGTAGTTAACTTCGCTTGGGTTGTGATCATGGTGCATGTATACATATATATAAGTTAAAAGAATGAATTTTATTTTAATATAAAAAAACAAACTTTTCTTTATTGAGTTGTGATAAGAACTGACTTTACTTAAGCTAAACAATTATTAATTACAACTACGCGTCGATCCATCGCTGCCACCGTCTCTGTCGCTGCTGCTGCTTCTGTTGACGTTTCTTATTCTGATTGGCTGTTACTTTTTGTCGCTGTCGCTGGCCTGCAACCAATGCCCTCGATAAAGTTCATCCGGGCTTAGCCACGTGCGCTGAGCTTGCACCTTTTGGTCAGCGAACGTGGGAATGCTGAATAGCATATTCCCAAAGTTGATCGAACCCAGCCAAGTGCATACAACAAGAACAATATTAAATGCATTGGCAGGAAATGCGGAATGGCATATTCCCAAAGTTGATCGAACCCAGCCAAGTGCATACAACAAGAACAATACGTAATGCATTGGCCAATAAACGTCTTACTTATGTAATGTTGGGTGTTAACTCTTCCCTCCTTAAACGGGACTGTCCTCGGTCGCAACGTAGTAGAGTATAGGTCCAGAATGCGGGGGTTTTTCTTGCGTTTCTGGCACGGAAGCTGCTGTAGTCTCCGTAGCTTTACGTCTTTTTAGGAGTTCGGTGATCGATCCTATTATTAGTAGAAGTAGAATGATGGCGAATCCGTAGCTAACGGAAGATTCCATAGTGCTTTTGCTTCTTAATTTTTCCAGCGCATTTGTGTTGTTAATGTTGAGTTCCTTGACCATTTGTAGTGAGAGGACTTCCTCTAACTTCGTCTTTTCTCCCATTAGTTGGAATATTGGAGGTTCTGGTTCGACTATGTTGATTTCTCTCGACTTGTAAGTTGTTTCCCCAATAGTTACTGTTGAATTACGATATTGTATTATGAAGGAGCCTTGTAGTTGCAGGAGTTTTTCGTCTAGCGAGACTAGCCCATTGAAGTCGTTTAACAGTATGGTGCCTGGCAGTATTTCCTCGAAATCCGGTATGTGTTGATTGTTGATCGTCTTACATTCGGGTTCTCGAAAGTTCAGGAGAGCGTTTACGCAAGTGTAATTGTTTAAATCTAATAAATTTTCTGAATTACAAATGGTCTTATCAATATGGGATTCGCAAGGTTTTTTAATTGCAAATAATTGCCTCTTACATTCTAACAAATTTACGTATTTTATATCGTTGATTATTTGTGCTTTTTTTATTGCTTTGATTTTTAAAGTTCTACAATTATCTGTTTTAATGGTTGGGAGACTGATAATATAAATGAGGTCGTTGCCATTTGTGGCTAATTTAACTTTAGCAAATTCTGGTAATTCTTCTATGTTAAAAAATAAGTCATTTTCTTTTTTAAATATATTTTCTACCACTGTGGTTTCTGTGCTTGTGAATACAAAAGAGTTTATTGTATTAGATTTTGCCCATGTAATTGCATATATAATGTTAGTTGTGTATGATTTTTCCCGTTTGAGTTTTAATAGTGGTCGTTTTGTTTTCTGCTACTTTCTAGGCTTTATATCTAGGTGTCAGTTTAGTTCCTAACCTTTTGTCTATTTTTACGTGTATTGTGTCGTCAGGATTAAAAAGTTTTGGTTGCATTTTGCCCTGATTGTGATATTCGAGGTCGGCAGCTTGTTTTTTCTGGATTTTTAGTTTAATTTCTTCTCGTTGTTTTTCTATGTCTTCTGCTGAACTTGATATTGTTCTTCTAAAAAATATATTTATGGGGCTTCTTTAATTACAGAATGCATTGATTTGTTATATTCCTGAACTGCTTTAAAAATTATGTTCTCGAATGTTATGCTCCCGTTGTCTTTTTTAAGTCACCGCATGATTTCGGATAACGTTGAATGGAACCTCTCTATTTGTCTGTTGCTTCTTGATGCATACGGAGCAGTCGTGTGTACTGATATTTTGAGTTCGTCCTCTAACATATACTTGATTGCTGCTGAGCCTAATGAGCGTTCGTTGTCCATTATTATCAGTTTTGGCATACCGAAGGCAATTAACATTTCCCTCAGCGGGTTTTTAATGTCTTCAGATGCTCTTGACTCTAAAATTTTTACTTGAGCATATTTTGAAAATTTGTCAATTCCTGTTAAGACTCTATGTTTTTCTGTAATATAAATATCAATGTGAACTATTTCTCCTGGGTAATTAGGAATAGGGGTCGGTTGTATTTCTCCTATGGGGGGTGTCTATCGTATTTTGATTCTTTACAAGCTTGACAGGCTTGAACTACTGCTTGAATTTTCTTCATTGCTTGTGGAAAAAATAATTTTTTAGGATTTGTATTTTATTTTCTTTTGCATCCCTATGGGCTCTTTTATGTTCGAGTGTAATTATTTCGTTTTGTTGAGATTCTGAAGTTACGTCGTCTATTTCGTTTTGAGTAAACCTTACTTTATATGATTTGAAGTACGTGGGGTAAATGTTTTGAATTCTTCCCATTACTTCTTCAGATGTAATGATTCCGTTTATGAGTTATGGTATTTCAAAACTATAGGAATCTGTGTCAGCTGCCAGTAAATATATCTGGTTTTTTAATACGTTAATTGGGGCTTCTACCGAAAATATGAGGTTGTGTGACGAGCTGTCGTCGCTATGGACTGATGCTGAGGAGCTGATTGAATTTACTTCAGCGGGGGCTCGGGATAAAGCATCTGCCACTACATTAGCTACTCCGGGCTTGTACCTGATCTCGTGGTAATATTCGCCAACGAGGTCTCTCCAGCGTTTTAGCTTAGCGTTGTGGTTATTTACGCTATTTGAGAAACTCAGGGTCTGGTGGTCCGTGTATATTACCACCTTTGAATACCCGTAAAGATAATGTCTTAAACTTTCCAGAGCCCAGACGATAGCGAGCATCTCTCGTTCATTGGTTGCGTAGTTTTCTTCGGTTTTTGACAGAGTGCGCGAAATAAATGTTATTGGCCTATGGTTTTGTTCCAATACTGCGCCTATTGCGTAGCTTGAGGCATCGGTAGTCAGCTGGAATTCTTTTCCGAAATCTGGGTATGCAAGGGATACGTCTCTGGAGACGAGGGTATTTTTAAGTTTATCGAATGCTGTAATCGCATCCCTGCTCAGGTTAATAGCAGTTTTGCTTGACTTGGTCTTTAATATACGGCCTTCTTCGCCTCTTAGGAGAATGGTTAAAGGTTTTGCTATTTTTGCATAATCTTTTATAAACCGCCTGTAATAACCTGTCATGCCTAGGAAAGAACGGAGCTCTTTTAATGTTTTCGGGACTGGAAATTTTGTAATTGCTTTTATTTTATCTTTGTTAGTTTTAACTCCGTTTTCTGATATAGTGTACCCCAAAAAAAATACTTCGTTTTTTGAAAAAATTACATTTCTCTATTTGGACTCTCATGTTTGCGTTTTGTAGGGTTGAAAATACCTTTTCAAGATTTTGACCGTCGTCTACTCCATTTTTGCTAAAGACTATGATGTCGTCTACGTAGCAAATTTTCCCTATGTATTCTCTCAGTATGTCATCTAAAGCTCTTTGAAAAATTGATGGAGAGTTTTTTAGGCCGAACGGAAGTCTCGTAAATTCGTATTTCCGCCGTTTACAGCGAATGCTGTTTTTTCTATGTCCGTGTCTTTCAATGGTATTTGGTGAAAGCCACTCTTGAGATCTAATACCGAGAAATACTTGTTGTCGCCAAGTTGTGCAATAATTTCGCCTTAATTTCTTTAATTCTTAATTTCATTAAGTTTCCTATAGTCGATTACTAATTTTTCCTTTTTTTCTTCTGACTGACCGGGTTTTTTCGGAACTACCCAGACTGGTGCATTATATGGTGATCTTGAGGGTCTTATAATGCCGTCTCTAAGCATCTCATTTATTTGTTTTTCTACTTCCTGTTTTAATGATATTCGATATGGGTAGTGTTTTCCGTAAACTGGGGAATCTGACGAAGTTCTGATCTCGCCTACAACTTTAGTTGTGTATGCTAACTTTGTATCGGGATCTGCAAAGAGGGTCCTGTGACTTTGTACGAGGGTATTTATAATTGATTTTTGAGACTCGGTCATGTGGCTGACTTGCGGTCCAATTGTACTTACTGCTTGTGTTGCTAATTGGTGAATTTTAATTTTGCGTTTATTTCCAAGTATTAAAGTATCGTTTTTCACATCTATAATTTCTCTTAGGCTTTTCATTGTGTCGTTGCCCAATATACCGTGGAAGGTTTTAAAGGGTCTCTAGTAAAAAAAATTTCATGGAAGTATCCGAAATGTTAGAGAGTTTAAGTATTGCGTGTTGTGTAATTTTAGTAGTGCCTCCAACTGAGCTAACGAAAAAATTTTCTTCATTTGGTTTTGGTTTTGGTACTAATTGATTTTGAATATAATTTTGATTTGAGCCCGTATCTATTAAAAATTTTAGGATTTTTCCATTCCCCGTGGTTAAAGTGGTCTAAAGTAAGGCAATGAGGAACGATTTATTCTAAAAAATAGAGCTCTGACATATCTATGTATTCCTGCTGTTCATTATCATTTTGCCATACGTATTCTTCCTGAAGCTCATTTATATTGTTTTCCTCTACTTACTGATAATATTCCTGCTCTGAGTTTGGTGTAGCTTCTTCTGGATTTGGCTGTGCAGTATTTTCTATCTCTGGTTGAATGTGGAATTGTCTTGGCATTTTATTGGTATTTGGGACGTTGGCAGTGCTGAGAGGTCTTTTCCCGACCAAGTCATTATTTGCCGGCTTGTTCATATAATTTATATGATATAATTTAACTGACTGATCGACATCCATAGGTACCGGTCTCGGTTGGGGTCGTGGGGGAGGTTTTGGTGTGTTGTTAGATGCTATTGCACTAGCTTGGTTTGAATAGGGTTGTTTGTAAGATTTAAATTGATTAGCCTGAGTAATTTGATTTGCTCCAGTTATGGGTACCCACTGTATTTGGTTTGGGTTATGGTACAGCTGTGGATGAAAGCTTTGTTTGACGGCTACCGCCCTGTATGGCTGTTGGGGCTTGGGTGGTTATATAGGTGCCCTTGCAAAATATGGAGTTTTTGGCGTCTGACTGTTCCTAGTGTTTTGATTCTCAAGTAAACTACACAAATGTAAAGCGTGTCCCAAATCGTGTGGATCTTTAATAACCAACAGTTGTGCCAATTTTCCGTTAAGGCCTCTGACGAAAGTGTCCAAAGCTTTTTCTCTGTACATAGCTGTTAGAGATTGCACAGTTTCTTGTGAGGCATCTAAGTTAGCGATCTGGTTTAAAATCAATGACAGCTGTTGATACACTGCCAGGTAATAATCGACTATACTATTGCTACCCTGATTAAGAGCATAAAGCTGATAGTCCAAAGTCTTTAGGTCTCGTTTGTCCGCAAAATGCGCTGTTAGGCATTTTGATATGGCCGTCCAATCTAAGGGTGTATTATATGATTCTAAGACTGCGTCTGCTTGTCCAATAATTTTGTTTCGGATTGCCAACAGAATTCCGTAGTATTTAGGCGAGCCGATTCTGCCTTCGTAAATTTTCAACACACATTTTCAATTTCAGTGCGGGTTTACTGTGGGGCCTCCTCTGTACTCTTTTCACGTTCCCTTCGAACGGATACTAAAGGGATCACGGCGATGATGTCGGCCTGATTAATTCACTTGGCAAAAGTCCTTTTCTAGGAGTGACAGTATAGCGGCGTTATTATTAACGGCACTTTTTCACTTCCGAGTCTCGGATTTTTTTTCTCACTTCACACGGATTAGGTTGAGGCTTTGAATGAAACGTCAGAGTTTTTCTGTACTTCGCGGGACGCGGAACTTGTTGCCTTTCGCGACTTTTAATCAGGTCCCTGTTCGGGCGCCAGTTAAAAGAATGAATTTTATTTTAATACAAAAAAACAAACTTTTCTTTATTGAGTTGTGCTAAGAACTAACTTTACTTAAGCTAAACAATTATTAATTACAACTACGCGTCGATCTATCGCTGCCACCGTCTCTGTCGCTGCTGCTGCTTCTGTTGACGTTTCTTATTCTGATTGGTTGTTACTTTTTGTCGCTGTCGCTGGCCTGCAACCAATGCCCTCGATAAAGTTCATCCGGGCTTAGCCACGTGCGCTGAGCTTGCACCTTTTGGTCAGCGATCGTGGGAATGCTGAATAGCATATTCCCAAAGTTGATCGAACCCAGCCAAGTGCATACAACAAGAACAATATTAAATGCATTGGCAGGAAATGCGGAATGGCATATTCCCAAAGTTGATCGAACCCAGCCAAGTGCATACAACAAGAACAATACGTAATGCATTGGCCAATAATCGTCTTACTTATGTAATGTTATATTTTGTTGGAGAAATGTAAGCTTACTCTTTTATATCCAGGCGATGAGATCTCGACGCTCTGGATTTTTGGATTGTAGATAATAATTTAATTAAACATATATATGTATATGATGAATTAGTGCACTTAAAAATAATATTTAGATGTAGTATATATTTATTAATATTTCATATTTTTTTTAATATTTTGTAGATACATTTTTATAACCGTTACTCGTAGAGTAAGAGGGTATATTGTATTCGTGCAAAAGTGTGTAACAGGTAGAAGGAAGCGTTTCCGACCCTATTGATCAGGGTCACTAGCCGAGTCGATCTAGCCATGTCCGTCTGTCCGTCCGGATGAACGCTGAGATCTCGGAAACTACAAAAGCTAGATAATTGGGATTATCCACACAAATTCTTTGGCTTCCTACGCAGCGCAAGTTTGTTTCAGCCGAGGGCTTCCTCTAACGCCCACAATCGCCTAACGCCCACAATAAACGAGTTTAAAAAGTGTCTGGCGCCCACACCTTTAAAGATTTCCGAAAAGTAAAAACGCAGTTTTATTGTATTTATAAATACCTATCGAAATGTAAAATTTTTCAAATCGGACCATTCGATAAAAAGTTATGCCAGATTAAAAATTGTATATCTCCATCTCCCTCGCACTCACTTTGGCTGAGTAACGGGTATCTGATAGTCGGGGCACCCGACTATACCGTTCTCTCTTGTTTTTTTTTCTAAAGCACCGAACAAACAATTAATAAAAAAACTATAAGAATATGGATGGAATGAGAACTCCGCACTCGGGCATTCAGGTGAACTCCTTAGCGGTAACTTCTCAATGGGCCTCCGATTACACAAGCACGTTCGCTTTGCGGATGTCATTGAACTCTTCTGGTTATTGTTAGCGTTGCTGCTTTTGTTTTAGTTTTTCATTGCTGTTGCTGATAATTATTTGGTTTAATTTATTTTATTGTTTACGGAATTGTTGGGAAACGCGAAATGAGAATTCATCTTCACTGTCTTGAACTTCCGGTCGAACGGATAATTTCTTTTTCTTGATGCTCGATTGTATTGTTGCCGGCCGTATCTGAGAATCTGATCGCCATCTCTGTGGAGTTTTAGTTCTTTTATACAGTAGCTAGAGCTTTTCTTTTTGCTTCCGTGTTCTTATTTTCGTACCAAAGTGTTCCCATCTAGGTACTCATTTCCCCTTGCTCTAGCCAACTGACCCACTTCTGGATTTAGCTAGCGTCAGCTCTCTGGTTCATATTTGTCTATAGTTGCTTTACTGACCGCTATATTTGCAATATATTGCATTGTGCAAATTTTGGCCTTTCTATGTTCTTTCGCAACTTTAAGGACTGTGGCTTCTGCTGTCCCCTTTATTCCTCTCCTCTCGCCATAACCGGCGCTCGTAACAATATGTTCCATGTGAATGTCCATAGGTACCGTTGGTAGGCTGTCTAAAGGTTACAATTTAAGAGAAATTTTTGAAAATATTTTGTGATTGCGAAATGAATTTGTTGGAGTGTGTTGTGTTGGGGGATGAGATGAATTAGGCGCTGTAGCAGGACCCATAACTCAAAGTTGGGAGATATGTCCGAGACATGCACTCGGATGCATTCATGGCTGGGAGGGACTCCAAGGACTACAATTTTAGCCATGTGGTCCAGTCCAGATGTTCCGAAATCCATTGTAAAAAAAACTAGCCGTTGTTTAAGCTTAAATTCTGTTTTGTTTTTTTTTTTGTTTTGTCTGCTGCGTGGATATAATCTTGGTTGTTCCCCTCCTTGGGAGAGACATTGACTAGCCGGCAACGAACCCGCGCAAAAAGCAGGTCATGACAAATGGCGCCCAATCCCAAAATATAAGAAAATTAATTAAATGAAATCAGTAAAAGTAAAATGTCAAACATAACATAATAGGTAAACACTCACCAGGGTAATGTGCCAATAGAAAAAGACATCGGAAGCCAACTGTTTGGACCGTGGGCAGGATAAGAAGGTCAAACCCATCGTTGCTGCAGTGGGAAATATTCCGAAAGATCCTTTCTGCTGAGCACAGTCCTTAATGAGAAAGTGAAGACCGACTAGAAGTGGACCCATGGCCGAGTATACACGGCACTTGCAAAGCCAGGCTAGAAGAAACATTAGTGTCTAGAATAAAAATAAAACAATTATCTTTTTAATATTTAGCGACTACTTTGTAAGCCTGCATATATATATGAAGAGCTTGGAGCCAAGCTTTGACATAGTCCGTCTGCCGCTCCGAATAAACGCTACACTTTTAATATAAACTATTCGTGCGTTATTAATTATAAATATAAGGGTGGCATATTTGATGTCTTTCCCATAAACATTTGGTGACCCCGACGTGATAGCAGTTTTTATCGGAGTCTCCATTGTTTAATATATTTTAAACAAACGTTTTGTTTCGCTGTCGTTCACAAACACACAAACATACAAAAAATCCAACGGCCGGCTGTGCACTTTTATATGCACATATGTATGTATATACATACGCTCGCTGGAACCCTCGAATGCTAATTATAAAAAAGCTATGAATTTGCTGGTTAATCGATTTGATAATAAAGTTATACACTTTCAGGCACACGTTAAGGCAATATTCGGTTTAAAGGGTGTCGAGAAGGGATCCTCAAAGGGTCTTCGGGAGCTCAGTGATTGCATGAATTCGCATCTGAACCCTGGCCCGCAAAAAATTTTGGATGTACTTTTAATTCACATCGTCACTCGGAAACTGGATCAGAAGATGCGGGAAAAATGGGAAGAGGATTTGTCAATCACTGAGCTGTCTACCTGGCATGCTGAGTCGTTTTTGGAAAAGAGGTGCAGGATGATGGAAAATTTGGATCAAGCCTTGGTAACTCAAACACCAGTACAGCACGTGGGAAAAAACTTGCACAAATATAACCGAAATTCACTTATTGCTTCTGCTACAAACTCAAATCATTTGGTATGTTTATTTTGCGATGGACGGGATCATTATTTGCCAAAGTGTTCCCGGTTATTAAATTTGAGTCAAAGTCTTTCATATAGAGGAGCAAAGAAGTTTCACCTTTGCCTCAATTGCTTGCGCAAGGGGCATAGTTTGCAGGAATGCAAGTCGACTCCACCATTAAATATTACACATGAACCATGACCCATCCGCAACATCCACCTCATTTTCATCTCCATCATGCGATCCATCCTCGAGTTCTCACCCATTACCATCTACATCATCAGCATCTACATCGCATCTTGATTATCATTTACTAAGCTCTCCACCTAAAACCTCAAATATTTTGCCGATCGACTACGTGTTGCTTTCAACTGCTATTATCTACGTTAGAAATTGAATTGGAGCATTTCAATATAAATGCAACATCATGGAGGATACCGCAAAACATTTCGTTCGCTGATCCTCATTTCAATCAATTGCAACGAATTGACCTTTTACTTGGCGCTGGGTTGTTTTTCGAAATAATTTCTTTGGGAAAAATTCATTTGGATAGGGCTTTGCCAACTCTTCAGAACACCAAACTTGGTTGGATAGCCTCTGGATGGTTATCATCAAGCATGCCAACTCATAAATCGGTTGTACAAGCTAGCATCAACATCGCCATTGCCGGAAGACTTGCGATGTGAGCAACTTTTCGCTGATAATTGCACTAGACTTGGAAACGGCCAATACTCTGTTCGTCTCTTGTACACTTCAAAAATTTGCAAGCTAAACTAGATAGAATCCCAGCCCTGAAGGTCCAGTACTCAGCATTGATCTAGGTAACATGTCTCTTGTAAGAAAGGAACCGTCAGAAACGCAATTCTTTTTGTCCTACCATTGCGTACATAAGCAGGAGAGCACGAGTACAAAACTTCGTGTCGTTATTGATGGATTTGCTAAAACAACTTCTGGTAGCTCTCTGAACGACTACTTCTGGCAGGACCAACAATTCAACAAAAAATCTTCAATATTCTGCTTTGCTTTCGATTTTTATACCCTTGCAGAGGGTATTATAATTTTGGTTAGAAGTTTGTAACGCAGTGAAGGAGACGTTTCCGACCCCATAAAGTATATATATTCTTGATCAGGATCAATAGGGGAGTCGATATAGCCATGTCCGTCTGTCCGTCTGTTTCAATACCGTTTGCGAGCTCAGTTTAAAAGCTAGCGCCTTGAAACTTTCACAGTCGTCCTAAAACATGTGTACGCAGATCAAGTTTGAAAGCCGACCCGATCGGACGTCTATATCCTATAGCTCCCATAGGAACAATCGGATATAGCTTTCACAAAATGAAGATATTTCGCTCAGTGTAAGAGCTATTGACAAGAATCTTTCTAAATCTTATTATTTTACGCATACCTTGATCAGGGTAAAAGCGCGTGCCGATCGGACGTCTATATCTTATAGCTCCCATAGGAACAATAGGGTGAAATCGGTCAAAATTTGTCGTTTTTCAGGATATTTCGCGCAGAATATAAGCTTTTCCCATGAAACTTTCCAAATCGTATTTCTTTGTGCGTACCTTGATCAGGGTAAAGTTTATTATGCTTATGTGCCACGCCCATTTTAACGCCCACACTCGCTACAAGATCTAGAGGGTGAAATCTGCAAGGGTATTAAAACTTCGGCTTGCCGAAGTTAGCTTCCGTCCTCGTTTAAAGTGGATTTTCGTGGAGATATCTGCAAGATGTTCCGTTGCGTGAGTGTTTCTAACCCGGATGACTTTTTGCAGTGCATCGTTTGGACAGAGAACTCCACAGAAGAGTTGAGTGTTTTTAAATTGAACACGGTGACTTATGGAACCAAGCCAGCTGCCTTCTTGGCTATAAGGGCCATGCATCAACTCTCTTACGATAAGGAGGAATCATTTCCTATTGGAGCAAAAACTGTTCGTAAAAATTTGGATGTGGATGATTTAATATCTGGTGGGGACTCAGTTGAGGAGGTGATAGAAATTCGTCGTCAGGTGAAGGAACTACTATCGCGAGGCCACTTTCCAATCCGCAAATGGTGCCCTGGAAGGAGAGTCTATGGATCTATGGAGTGCGAACGTAGATTGGGATGACGTACTGTCAGAGCCCATTCTTTCGTCATGGGGGGAGTTGACCTTAAAGTTATCGGTCGTACAAAACTTAAAATTTCCACCATGCAACCATGGGCTTCCGTTGAGTTGCATGGATTCTGCGATTCTAGCATGTCAGTTTATGGAGCGTGTCTAAACTTGCGATCGAAGACCAGTGGAGAATCGAAAGTCCATCTGCTCTGTGCCAAGTCAAGGGTAGCTCCATTGAAGGCCTTATTGGCTAATTGGCTGAGCTAATCGTAAACGTCAAGGAAGCCATAGATTTCGATTGCACCTTTCATTGCTGGTCGTACTCGTCTATTGTGTTGGCGTGGATTCGGCAACCTCCGAGGGAGTTTAACGTTTTCGTATCAAACAGAATCGCGAAAATTCAGGAGATGACGAAAGATATGACTTGACATCACGTTCCTACAAACTTTAATCCGGCAGACGTCGTATCGCGAGGATGTACCCCGAGAGAATTGTTGGAACATTCTTTTTGTCCTTCTGCGAAGTTCGTCGAATTGGCCGTCCCTGCTAGGCGCAGTAAAGGATCTTCCAGAGCGCCGTTCTCTCGCCGTATCTCTTAGCCAGGGCAAGCCGTTTCCACAGAAAAGCAAGCTGGTGTCACTTAGGCCTATACTCGGCTCCGATGGGTTACTTCGCGTTGGTGGAAGGCTGCAAAACACAAACTTGGACTACGATACGGGACATCGGATACTGTTGCCCAAAGATCATCCAGTCACCAAGGCGATCATCGTCTATTATGCATGCAGGAGGCCGCAAATTCGTCGCCAGCGTTATCAACAAATGCGTCCGATGTTTCCGAATGAAGCCTGTCACTTGGGAGCACGTCATGGGTAGCCTGCCAGCAAACAGAGTGCAGCCCAATCCAGCCTTTCATACTACAGGAGTGGACTACTGTGGGCCATTCTATCATAAGGCAGAGGCCAGAAATACGAAGGCTGCTCATTTGGAAGTGGTCCAGGATCTCACGACAGATTCTTTCATCGCAGCGCTGAGGAGATTCATCAGCCTAAGAGACAGTCTTCGTACCATATGGAGCGACAATGCTGCCAACTTTGCCGGTGCAAAGAGCGAGCTTGCCGAGCTTAAAGAGCTCTTTTTGAGCGAGCAGCACACAACATCGATCACTTCAGTCTACTTAGCTGATGGTATTGATTGGAAGTTCATCCCTCCGCGTGCCCCGCACTTCGGTGGCTTATGGGAGGCTGCTGTGAAATCAGCTAAATTTCACTTCTACAGAGTCGTCGGTGCATCCGTCTTAGCCATCGATGAATTAAGAACTCTTGCATATGAGATTTCTGCCATCCTTAACTCCTGTCCACTCTGTCCAATTTCAGAAAATGCTGAAAACCTTGAGGTGCTAGCACCGGCGCATTTCCTGAAGGGTTCCAGCTACACTAAGTTTCCTGAGCCTGACATTACACATCTTCGCGAAGGCCGCCTTAGCAGATGGCAGCGTGTGACTCAGATGCAGCAGCATTTCTGGAAAAGATGGAGCAGCGAGTATTTGACCCTTCTACAAGAGAGGAGCAAGTGGCGCATCGACACGTCTAGTATCAAGGTTGGAAGCATAGCTTTGCTGAAGGAGGACAACGTTCCACCCTTGAGATGGCAGCTTGGGTGCATCGAGGAAGTCATACCCGGCGGGGACGGAGTCATCAGAGTAGCTATGGTCCGCACAGCTGCGGGTCTGATTAAGAGAGCCGTCGCCAAACTAGGATTATACAGTATTCTATTAATAAAGTGATCCAACATCCCGGCCCCGTTGAAAGGGTCCACTTTCAAGATACAGGAAGTACAGCGAGCTTGTGAACAGGGCGGCTACAGGTTCCCTTGGCGGTGCGCAGCTGAACGACACGGACTTTGTTGTCGCGCCCATATACTAGGGATTCGATCCTACCCATTCTCCAATGCTGAGGGGGTACATTATCTTCGTGAATAAGCACCATGGTACCGACAGACACGTTTGGAGATGGGGAAGTCCATTTAGTCCTTGATCGAAGTGAGTTGAAATAGTCTGTAGACCAGCGACGCCAAAAGGACTGCTTTGTGACTGCTTCAAATCGTTGCAATGTGCTGGCCTTATGGTCGTTGGCG
This sequence comes from Drosophila pseudotakahashii, assembly GCA_035046095.1. Taxonomy (NCBI): domain Eukaryota; kingdom Metazoa; phylum Arthropoda; class Insecta; order Diptera; family Drosophilidae; genus Drosophila; species Drosophila pseudotakahashii. Next base: position 12,416 of record JAWNOE010000110.1, on the reverse strand, counting down.
ATGCGTTCTGGCATGGAACGCAGTGAACTTCCCGTCAAAAAGTGACCTGCTGTTAGGGCTGAGAGATCGTTTGGATCTGATGACATCGGAGTGAGAGGGCGTGAGTTGAGGATGGCTTCTATCTCAACCACGACTGTTTAGAGCTCCTCGTACGTAAACTAGGTGTTTACAAAGGTTCTGTTGAGTAAGCCCTTTGCGCTCTTCACTGCCGCTTCCCAGAGCCCACCAAAATGCGGAGCCCTGGGTGGGATGAAGTGATAGCTGATGAAGTCAGCCGCGCAAAATTGTTGAATTGCGCTTTGAGTCTTCTCATTGAACAGAAATTTCCTTAGGTCTTGCAGCTGATTGAGGCGCCAACGAAATTGGTCGCGTTGTCACAGTAAATATCTGTGGGAAGACCGCGGCGTCCAGAGAATCTCTTCAAAGCCGCCAGAAATGCTTCTGTGCTCAAATCTGGGACCACCTCAATATGCACGGCCTTGACGACGAGACATATGAACACGGCGAGATAGCTTTTTGTTGGAGGCTTTCCGCGTATTCGAAGATAAGTGTGTATAGGTCCGCAAAAATCGACACCGCATTTGCTGAAGGGCTTACTGATTGCCAATCTTGCTTTAGGTAATTGACCCATTATTTGCTGCAGTAGAACGGGTCGATATCGAATGCAGTGGGTAAAGGCTCGAACAATACGGCACGCTAAATTCCTTGCGTTGATGATCCAGAAATTTAGACGAAGGAGCGCCATCAGCGCCTTTGGTCCGGCATGGAAGTTTCGAGTGTGAAGGTGGCGGACATATTTGATTACAATTGATGCTTTAATGGGAAGTAGTAGTGGGCGCTTCTCACTCTCAGGAAGATCGGAATTGTCGAGTCGTCCCCCAACCTTTATGAGTTCGAAACCCGTAGCGATATCTATGAAAGGAGAAAGAAACTTTAGTGGACCTTTAAGTACTTGGTTTTTCCTGAGGTATCGAAGTTCTTCCGGAAACGAGTGGTTTTGAAGATTCCAAGTTATGCAGTTTGATGCGTGTTCTAATTCTTCCGGACTGAATGAATGGGTTGCTTTGGGTAGGCACGAATCTCCATTTGGCGGCAGATGTTAAACTCTGAATTTTAGACACGCGATTTCCAACGAAGGTTGAGAGCGTAACGGAGTGCTGCTGGAGCCAATGGAGTACTAGTTGTGAGTCTGACCAGAGGTAAGACGGTATGAGTCTTTCTCCGAACAATCCTTTGACTTTGTTGAATAGTTTAGCGAGTAAGTGTGCGGCACACAGTTCTAGTTTCGGAAGCGATTGTTTCTTGACAGGGGCTACTCTAGACTTTGATGTCCACATCCGAACGGTGATGTTACTTGGTCCCTCAGTTCGCACGTACACACAACATCCTTACGCTCTGATGGACGCATCGCAAAATCCATGCAGTTGAATGTTGCTATTGGCATTTTGCATTCAACACGGAGGTACTTGAAGAGTTGGCAACATGTTCAAGGATTTCAAGTAGTCGGTCCATGCATCATGTAGGGATTGAGGAACCGATTCGTCCCAATTAAGATTGAGCATCCACAGTTCCTGAAGAATCATTTTCGCCACGATAATTATCGGTGACAAAAGACCAAGGGGGTCAAAGAGTGATGATGCGATGGATAAGATGGATTTTTTTGTAGCTGGCAAGGTTGGTTGTTTTGAAGCAAAGGTGAAGAGAAACGCATCATCCAATTGATTCCAGATGACACCGAGTGCGCTTGTAACGTTTTCATCACAGATGTGGAGTCTCTTCGTGGGCTGGTAATCAGTGAACTCAGGGTGGTTTGAGTGCCACTTGGTCAACGGAAAGTTCCCCTTTTGAAGAACTTCGATGACTTCTTGTTTGATGAATTGCAAGGTGTCTATGTCGTCTGCTCCGCAAAAGCAGATCGTCCACGTAAAACGATGATTTGATAACCGATGCGCCGGTAACGAATTCCTTCTTGTACTTGTCAGCCAAATAGTGTAAACTGCGCACTGTTAGGTACGGTGCAGCGGCGGTTCCGTAAGTGACGGTATTCAGCTGGAACGTCTGCAGTTGTGCATCTGGGGAGTCTCGCCAAAATATGTATTGATATTTTTGAAAGCTTTGATCGACGAGGACTTGCCTGTACATTTTTGTCACGTTAGCTGTCATGGCATATTGAAACAGTCTGAATTTGAGAAGCTGCAGATAAAGATCCGTTTGCACGGTGGGACCCACAAACAGTAGGTCATTAAGAGATAGTTGCGACGTTGTTGTGCACGAGGCGTCGAAAACCACTCGCAATTTTGTAGATGTGCTCGATGGCTTCAAAACGCAGTGGTGGGGTATATAGTAATGCGACTCATGAAGGGCTGGACTGGTCACCAATGACATGTGACCTAGCGCCTGATATTCCTGCATGAATGAGACATATTGGGATCTGAACTTAGGGAATTTCATCATGCGGCGTTCCATTGCGTAAAATCGTCGACGAGCCACTTCAGCGGAGTTTCCAAGACGAGAGGGATCATCCTTAAAGGGAGGTTGACTACAATGCGACCGTGGGAGTCCTGAACTGTAGTGCTTGTATAGAGCGCCTCACAGATTTGGTGATGTGGATTTAGACTCTCAGCTGAGGCAGCGACGGATTCTAGCTCCCAAAGCTTCTGCAAGTGGTTTTCAATGGAGACTGTGCTTGACATAACACAGTCTGAAACTTGCTTCTGCTGTTGTTGACATCGACCGGCGATGACCAAGCCGAACAATGTTTTTTGGAGTATTGGCAAGTGGTGCGAGCTTTATTTGCCCAACGGCAAGCGAATGGAAGAAGACTTCAGCGCCAAGCAAAAGATCGATGCGCCGAGATTCATGGAATCTATCATCTGCCAAATGTGTGTTGGTGGGGAACTTCCAAGAAGAGATGTCAATCTCAGAGTCTGGCTGATACGAGATGTGGCTGATGACACAGAATTCAAGTGAGAAGTGACAGTCTGTGATACGCGATTGGATGGTTGTTGTGGACAAGTGCTTTATATTCGTTAACGAGTCTCCAACGCTGCGGATTACCATGTTGAATTTTTCATGCCGAAGACGAAGTTTTTGGGCGAACTCCTTGTTGATGAGATTCACCTGAGAACATGCATCAAGCAATGCTCTGCCAGGTCTGTATGTTCCTGATGCGTCTTTGACCAGAACCACGGCAGTGGCTAGGATAACTTGTCCTGGTCGAGTGTGCAGATGAGAGAACGTTATCGGATCACTTGGCTGTAATGGATAGTTTGCGCGGCAAATCTTTCATTAAGCCGCTGCAAAGCCTTGGGATAGTTTTCATCGGTAATAGGAAACGCCTTGATTGCGTCTAATGCTGGTCCCTTTAAGCTGTGCAGCAAATGGTTGAACTTTTCTAGATTAGACATGGTTGCCTCACGAGCGATAGTTTGTGTAAACGAGTTGATGAAATTTTTGTATTCTGCAATTTTTCCGTCGAACGGTGGCAATGTGAGACGGGGCAACTTCGACGACGACAGAGCAATCGAACTGGATTGGGCCAGCGAAAACGGTGAATGTGGTGGTCGAGTGCTGTTGAGTTCCTCACCTAGCTGATCTTTGATGGCGACTTTGGTCTCAACATAACTGTCCTCCAATTCTCCGCGACCGCTGTCGCTGGGATCCAAAGTCTCAATCTCAAATTGGACTGCCATTGCTTGCGTGAAGTAAGACTCTAGAATTCCCAGCCGGCATCGCAGTTCGGCGCTGGAAAGTCCGGTGTCTTCGCCAGCGCTTGTTGTTACGAGGGTTTTAATGCGAGTTATATTCCTTTTAATGTTGGTCCGATGACGTTTGCATAGCAATAGTTGCCATCGTAGAGATTATGTAAAGCAATGCTAAACGGCGATTAATTTGCGAAGTGCGGTGAGCAGCGATCCTGGTGCGAAATGAGTGCGAAAATGTGTGCGAATACGATTAATGTCGAAGCCGACTGAAGTTTCAGCAGAGACGAGAGCGAGCTGAAGTCTGGCAACAGCGGCGACTAAAGGCGAGCAGCAAAACTGAAGTATCGGCAGCAATGATAGCGAGAGCGAGCTGAAGTTTGGCAACAGCGGCGACGAAAGACGAGCAGCAAAACTGAAGTTTCGGCAGCAATGATAGCGAGAGCGAGCTGAAGTCTGGCAACAGCGGCGACGAAAGGCGAGCAGCAAAACTGAAGTTTCGGCAGCAATGATAGCGAGAGCGAGCTGAAGATTGGCAACAGCGGCGACGAAAGGCGAGCAGCAAAGGAATGTTAGCCCATGTAATTCAGTAGCGCCGATGAGTTGGATGCTCTTGTGGAGAGCTATGCGATTCGACGAGGGCTGGCTGAACTTACAGCCTCGGCGTGACGACGAAACGAAGAAATGAGAAAATGAGCGTCTACACTGGTCATGAATTTTCTCGACGATAAATTAGGAATTGTTCAATTGTTTATAACTTTTAAATTTGCAAACACTGCCCCACGTTGGGTGCCAAAATGAACGGTGAATTATAGAGCGTTATCTATAATTATAACTGATTACCAGAGATAACCGACTCTGAAGTTTTGTCAAACAGCTTTAATACCTACAGAACCGATCGCCTTTCCCGTAGGGGAGGGGGTGTTCTGATCGCCGTTACCTCTACCCTAAATTCGGAGAGAATTCACTCTCATGTCCCCAATGACATAGAATTTGTTAGTGTAAAAGTTTCCCTGGAATTGTTATTGATATTTTTGTTACATGTTCTTATATTCCACCTGGCTCTGACTTAATAGTTAATGAGCAACATCTATCTGCTAATAAATCTATTCTATCCTCTCTTTCCAACAGAGACCTTTTAATTGTTTTGGGGGACTTTAATCTCCCTGATATTTCTTGGTCCCCTTCTACTGACTCACTTGTCGCTATTCCCTTATCCGCACATGTTTTTGTCGATGGCCTTTCTGAATTATCGTTACAGCAAGTTAGCTTTATACGAAATTCATTAAATTGACAGTTAGATCTTGTGTTTGTTTAAGAGCCGTCTGAAGTCACGGTATCTAGAATTGACGCTCTTGTGGTACCAGAAGACCGATACCATCCAACAATAGAATTGACAATTTGCCTCCCCTACCTTGATACCCTCTCTCCTTTAGTTTCTCCAACTAAAATGAGATGCTTTCGTAAATGTGACTATAATAAACTTAACTTAATGATTTCGCAATATAATTGGACAGATCCTTATAACTGTATGGACATCGAAAGTGCCACTGAACTTTTCTATAGCGTTCTAAACACTTTTTTTAATGAATGCTTTCCTGATAGGTTTCCTCCAAGGCCGAACAGGCCCCCCTGGTTTACAAATGCTCTTCAAAGACTTACAAATCTTAAAATAAACACTTATAAAAAGTATAAAAAATCGGGTAAGCCATCCGATTTTTCGAAATATGTGGTGGCTCGATCTGATTTTAATGTTCTTAACAGTCATTGCTACTCTATGTATTTAAATCGTTGTAAATTTGAATTTTCAAATGATCCGAAGCAGTTTTATAACTTTGTTCACTCTATACGTAAGTCATCGGCTTTGCCTTCATCTGTTCGTTTTAACTCAATGGAGGCATCGACAGATTCTGAAATTGCTGATTTATTTGCCGACTTTTTCCAAACCACTTACAGTTCCTCTTCATGGTCAAAATCAAACTACCCTAATCCCTTAAATAGGGCAAATTGTATTTTTTCCCCTATAATTACCGAAAGTTCTCTCTTAAGAGATTTAACAACAACAGCGCCTACTTATGGACTTCCTGGGTGTGTGCTTAAGTTTTGTGCACAAACCATTTGCAAACCTATTCTTAAACTTTTTCATTTGTCTATTTCATTATCAGTTTTCCCAACTGTCTGGAAGGACTCTTTTATTATTCCACTTCACAAAAAGGGTGCGAAGGCGGATGCCCAGAATTATATAGGTATTTCTAAATTGTCGGCAATTCCAAAAGCCTTTGAACGTATTATCACTTCTCATTTGCAACATTTATGTTCCTCGCTAATATCACCGTGTCAGCATGGTTTCGTTAAGCGAAGATCGACTACCACCAACCTACTTGAATTGTCATCTATTGTAATAAATGGATTTAACAATAAAATGCAGACCGACGTTATATATACAGATTTTAGTAAAGCCTTTGACTCTGTTAACCACTCTCTTCTTTTATTCAAACTAGACTTGCTTGGGTTTCCATGTAATCTTTTAGCATGAATTTCAAGTTATTTGAATGGGAGGACTCAGAGGGTTATATTTAAGAACGCTGCTTCTAAAATGATCCACGTGACATCTGGAGTGCCCCAGGGTAGTCATTTGGGCTTTTTGCTGTTTACTTTGTTTATTAACGATCTTCCCTCTATCATAACAAATTCTAGTGTACTAATGTATGCTGATGACCTTATATATTCCGTAAATGATTTCGGCGTTCTTCTGGACCCGAAGCTTAAGTTTGACTGCCACATAATGTTGACTGTTAACAAAGCTATAAGTGTTCATGGGTTTATAAAGCGTTGGTCAAAAGAATTTGACGACCCTTATATAACCAAATTATTATTTATCTTCCTTGTCCGCCCTATATTGGAATATTGTTCTTCCAAGAGCACATTGACCGACATTGACATAGAGTCGGTACAAAAACAATTTCTTCTTTTTGCCCTTCGTAGTTTGAACTGGGATCAAAACTTAAGGCTACCTTCCTACCAGAGTAGATTATTATTGCTTAATTTACCGACACTTGCAAATCGTAGAAAAATGCTTGGTACTATTTTTATGCACAATCTTATAATAGGTGATATTGACTCTGTAGAACTTGTAAGCCGCCTTAATTTTAATATTCCCGTTAGACTAACACATAATTATTATCCTCTTAATTTGCCTCGATGTACATCAAATTTTAGTCTGCACGAGCCCTTTCGCGCTCTATGTAATAATTATAACAACCTTTATCATTTAATTTGCATTTCAACTTCTATCCCGGTATTAAAAACTTATATTTTAACTCATTTGCTTCACTCCTAATTGCTTCTTTATTTTCATAATGTGTCCCGTTTTTTTTTGTTTTATGTATTCTTCCTCGCGAACTCGCATCTTGCCATTATGGAGGAGGAAATTCTTCGAGGCGAGGTTTTAAAGGAGTTCAACACGCAAGCCCTTGCTAACACAAAATAAGATGAGTATAAACGTCAGCTACCCAAGGAAGAAAACTGTTTATGGGGACTCCATTGCCTTGGAACTTGATAAATATATTCTATATCTACCTAAGAGATATAACACTATGAAAGATGGTCATCTGAAGTTGCTCAAGGACAAGGAATAACGAGTTTTAAAAAGAAGCAATGATTTCCTGCAACTAGAGTTAAATATAATTGTTTAATCAACTTATAACATTTATAACATTTATTTATAACATTTATAACATTTGTACCCAATCATTTATTATACTCAATAAAACATGCACACACACACACACCCACATTAAATTCTTTTATTTGAAGAGGAAATGTGAACAACTGCATCAACAGTAAAATGATTATTTTTCAGCCAAAAATAGAAACATATAAATAATATATATATTTTATAACTTTCATTAGTATGAAATGTAACCCTGTAAAGTATAGTTCATAAACCGGTATTACATCTTTTGTGCTGACGGTGGTGAAAGTTTTGAAAGTAGTCAAAATGAGTCAATTTATTTTAAGTCAGCTGACTAAAACGAGAAATATATTAAAGAAAAAGTTCAATGATCTGAAACATTTTAAATCACAAAATGCTTACGAGTTGGAAGAAACTTTTAAGCCAATAACAGATCCCTTAAATTAACTAGTTACTGAAAAAAAAACGAAAGTTTATGAATACGAATACAAACGAAGATAAATCATCGGTTCTAAAGCAAAAAAGTGAAATAATTAAAAATGAAACCCCCAGTAAAAAGCTTAAGAAACATCAATTAAGGTATGATGATCATGATTAGGATTATGATGATAATCATAGCCGAAATGAAGAAACAAAAATGTATAATGATGATGTTACTAGTGACTCAGATGATACATTTTTTTCACAGTCACATATTGAATTGGGATCAGAGCCGGAAACACCACTAGAAACACCTTTAGAAACACCGCTAGAAATAGAAGCAGATGCTAGCAGTCTAATTCATGCAGACTATGATTTTAATATTAGCAGTCTATCGAGAAATAAAGTTCTGGACAACGCTTATGGGCCTAGAAAAAGTTCATCAACCCCCAAATCATTAAATTTGGGAAATAGTGAATTACATATAAGTCACAATAAAATTCAATTATCAAGTGGAAGCACGTGGGATTTGACTCCTGGGCTTTATTCTCTTATTATTCATAATAAACCCACACAATTCAGTGCCACAGACTTGAAAAATTATAAAGATCACCAATCATGTTAAGAATAGATTTTGATCCAAATAAGCGAATAAAAGGAACTAGAGGTTACAAGTATACAAACATTATTAAAAAGTTTATGAGCAATGAAAATTTACCTCCTTTAGCTATATTCACCCCAATTCAATCAAAACAAAAAAATCAAATAAAAAGGGATTTGGATACATGTCCCTACAACGAGCAAAACCCAATTATATTTATTGGGATGACGTCAATGAATTAGTTGAAAGATTGCAGCTTTTAAAGCTTCAAAGGCCGCTGGCAACACTAATCACAATAACGAGATCATGTCTATAATAAAAGAACTGCGAGAGGCTGAAAATTTATATTAATTGAATAAATAAGGTTCACAAACTATAAATTACCTTAAAAACAAAATGACTGTCGACAAGTTTGGTCACTTTTCACTGTTGTGGGGTTGTACATTAATGGCGACGAAAACCAAAATACCCAACAGAAACAAATTTAAAAAAAACGACGAAAAAATATGTCGATGAAAACTTGGAGACGTTAAAGAGAGACCTTAATACGAAAATAAATACATCCCTTAATCGAAGACTTTCTAAAATAACGTCTTTGGAAAATTTAGTTCAAGTTAATTATGGGAGGGTTGATAATGTTGATAAAATTCTAACTGTTGGATCACTTTATTAATAGAATACTATATAATCCTAATGTCTACACATGTACAGCTGTAAGCCCTCTAATAACTCTCCGCTCTGATCGGCTTGACGAGCGTTCGGTAATAAAAGCAGTAGCATATTATCTTTGAAAGAGAACAGTCGTGTTGGTCTTGAGTTTTCGGTTGTTCGATCAGTTTATACTTAAAATTTCCTGCACCCCCATACTCTGATTTATATATATGGACGTTGATGCACTACGAGCAGTACAAACAAGTGGCCCAACGACACCAAGCACGTGCTTGTTACGCGCGGGGCCCTTTTATCAATTTGGGGAAAGATGCGAGTTCGCGAGGAAGAATACATAAAACAAAAAAAACGGGACACATTATGAAAATAAAGAAGCAATTAGGAGTGAAGCAAATGAGTTAAAATATAAGTTTTTAATACCGGGATAGAAGTTGAAATGCAAATTAAATGATAAAGGCTGTTATAATTATTACATAGAGCGCGAAAGGGCTCGTGCAGACTAAAATTTGATGTACATCGAGGCAAATTAAGAGGATAATAATTATGTGTTAGTCTAACGGGAATATTAAAATTAAGGCGGCTTACAAGTTCTACAGAGTCAATATCACCTATTATAAGACTGTGCATAAAAATAGTACCAAGCATTTTTCTACGATTTGCAAGTGTCGGTAAATTAAGCAATAATAATCTACTCTGGTAGGAAGGTAGCCTTAAGTTTTGATCCCAGTTCAAACTACGAAGGGCAAAAAAAATAAATTGTTTTTGTACCGACTCTATACGGTCAATGTGCTCTTGGTATTGTGGGCTCCAAACCGAAGAACAATATTCCAATATAGGGCGGACAAGGAAGGTAAATAATAATTTGGTTATATAAGGGTCGTCAAATTCTTTTGACCAACGCTTTATAAACCCAAGAACACTCATAGCTTTGTTAACAGTCAACATTATGTGGCAGCCAAACTTAAGCTTCGGGTCCAGAAGAACGCCTAAATCATTTACTGAATATATACGGTCAAGTGGCAAGTTCTGAAGCAAATACCTTATATACGTAGGAGTACCCCTGTGGAAGGACATTACATTACATTTCAGGCAGTTCAAATTTAAGAGGTTATACTCACGTCATACATGAAAATTATCAATGTCTGATTGTAAGCAGAACCCAGACTCTATATTGTTGTATGTCAAACAAAGCTTAACATCATCAGCATATATTAGTACACGAGAATTTGTTATGATAGAGGGAAGATCGTTAATAAACAAAGTAAACAGCAAAAAGCCCAAGTGACTACCCTGGGGCACTCCAGATGTCACGTTGATCATTTTAGAAGCAGCGTTCTTAAATATAACCCTCTGAGTCCTCCCATTCAAATAACTTGAAATCCATGCTAAAAGATTGCATGGAAACCCAAGCAAGTCTAGTTTGAATAAAAGAAGAGAGTGGTTAACAGAGTCAAAGGCTTTACTAAAATCTGTATATATAACGTCGGTCTGCATTTTATTGTTAAATCTATTTATTACAATAGATGACAATTCAAGTAGGTTGGTGGTAGTCGATCTTCGCTTAACGAAACCATGCTGACACGGTGATATTAGCGAGGAACATAAATGTTGCAAATGAGAAGTGATAATACGTTCAAAGGCTTTTGGAATTGCCGACAATTTAGAAATACCTATATAATTCTGGGCATCCGCCTTCGCACCCTTTTTGTGAAGTGGAATAATAAAAGAGTCCTTCCAGACAGTTGGGAAAACTGATAATGAAATAGACAAATGAAAAAGTTTAAGAATAGGTTTGCAAATGGTTTGTGCACAAAACTTAAGCACACACCCAGGAAGTCCATAAGTAGGCGCTGTTGTTGTTAAATCTCTTAAGAGAGAACTTTCGGTAATTATAGGGGAAAAAATACAATTTGCCCTATTTAAGGGATTAGGGTAGTTTGATTTTGACCATGAAGAGGAACTGTAAGTGGTTTGGAAAAAGTCGGCAAATAAATCAGCAATTTCAGAATCTGTCGATGCCTCCATTGAGTTAAAACGAACCGATGAAGGCAAAGCCGATGACTTACGTTTAGAGTTAACAAAGTTATAAAACTGCTTCGGATCATTTGAAAATTCAAATTTACAACGATTTAAATACATAGAGTAGCAATGACTGTTAAGAACATTAAAATCAGATCAGATCAGATATTTCGAAAAATCGGATGGCTTACCCGATTTTTTATACTTTTTATAAGTGTTTGTTTTAAGATTTTTAAGTCTTTGAAGAGCATTTGTAAACCAGGGGGGCCTGTTCGGCCTTGGAGGAAGCCTATCAGGAAAGCATTCATTAAAAAAAGTGTTTAGAACGCTATAGAAAAGTTCAGTGGCACTTTCGATGTCCATACAGTTATAAGGATCTGTCCAATTATATTGCGAAATCATTAAGTTAAGTTTATTATAGTCACATTTACGAAAGCATCTCATTTTAGTTGGAGAAACTAAAGGAGAGAGGGTATCAAGGTAGGGGAGGCAAATTGTCAATTCTTCCTGAGGGAAAACCTCAATTCGAGTGTGTTCCCTGACGGGAGACCAGGTTCCGTGGAATATACGGGAATCACTTTTTCTCTACATGCATTGTGTACACCAGCAGTGGAAAATTTTGTTTTCAAGTTCTGTGTTTGTAAAAGCCTACCCAAAAGCTTAGATAACTATAGGTGTGGAAGTACCGCTCAGTAGCCTAATACAAACCCCGAAATTGAAAACCAAACTACGCATGCAAAATCAAAAAAAAAAAAACAGTTCAGACAGCAAATGAAAATCAACAGGTTAAGATTAAGCTGGTTAAAACTGGCCAAACAAAACAAAAAGAACTATTAAAACATAAAATAAGTAACAAAAAAACAACAAATTAAAACATTGAATTGCACACCACGACATCATCTCATCATCAGCAACGGAAGGCCTTTCAGCGCGGATGGAATTGATGTAAGTTAAACAGTACTACAAAAATAAGATTACATTTACTGTAGCACGATTACGTAACTCAACGATACTGCTGAATGAAGAAAGGGACAGTATTCCCATGAATGGGATAGTTGTTTAATGTTTTTGCGATGCAGTTATTCATAGCTGTCCAATTATACCGTTAAGTTACGTAATCCTGATACTCTAGTAGATTTGCGCTTGCCAATGAATTGAAATCTGCCAAATATGAAGTCAACATATATGAAATTACAACAAACGGATATTATATGCTATATCTAATTTACAATGAGCCCTGAATTACCTCCACACTTATTAACTAAATTAAAACAACAGAAACATACGAATTCTAAAAGTAAGGTTTGGTTTC